>JAOWBN010032751.1:0-10235 GCA_028565015.1 Pinguicula moranensis | reverse complement strand
AAAATAGCCAACTTTACCTTGATGCCTTCGGAGAATTTACGAAGCTCAAAGATGTGCTCCATTCACTTCTGCCAAGCTAAGAAATCCTCAGGGTCATTCTTACTATAGAATTTCGGAATGGTTTGCTTGACATTTGTCAAAGAATTTTGCTCCTCAGTCTGATCCCAACCATCAACACTAAGATCCTCATCCTCGTCATGCACAACCCTGTCGTTAGGGGGTCATTCTTGCGGTCTCAGGTGGGGTGATCGAGGGTCTGCAGACCCTGGTGCGGGTAGCCTAGTCAGTATCTCCCTGAACATGTTCTCCGATTTGGCTGCACGGTCTTCTACTGTTGTGGTTGTCGAGCTTTCGCCCTCAGGTACGTGGTGGGTTCCATTCTTTGCCATCGGTATTGTCTATACCATAAACAAACAAACAAACTAGAAAAAAATAGATTTAGTAAGAGCTCGCTTTCCCAAATGTAACCGCCAAAAAACACTCTTCCCAATTTTTCTCTAAAAAAGGTTTAGAATGTAGTGAGAGGCCGGGTTCACTCGTTATTGGCACTATCTTTCTTCCACAAATTCCAATTCTAGTGCAATGAGAACTGAGATGCAAAGAGTTACAAAAGGATGCAAAAAATAGGCAAGCAAAACAAACTGTAAGGTTCTACAGATGAATCCGAAAAGGATAATACCCGAATAAATCAGAAGCATTCTTGATAAAACAAATAAAAGGGCCCCCAAACCAAAAAATTGTAATTAAATTTATGGGATGAAGAACTTGGGATTCTTGACCAATATGAATTTTTCTCGATTTTTTTTTTTTAAATTTAATAATAATAATAATAATAATAATAATAATATATATTTTTTAAAAGTCCTGTGTCGAGTAGAACTCTACAAGGACTTGGAATGTAAAAACGAAATCGAAAAATGAGACAAACATGCTTTCTGTATTGAAAGGCGAAATTTTTGGAATTTCATATTTGAAAACACATACAAACATGATTGAAATCCAGAATATGAATGAATTTCCAACAAGAATGAATTTCCAACCTAACTCTAATGCCAAATGATGTGAATCTTTACTCACCGAAAGGAATGTAAAATTGGGAACTTAGTATTGGATAAGAGATACGCGAATATCACAAAAAGCAATGTGAACGAACTTAAAATCAAATAAAATTCTAAATGTATAATGGAAGAAACGTATTAAGCCGTAGAAACCTAATTAAACCTGGAACATCAATCCCTAGCCAACTACTACGCTAGAAATGAATGTAAACTAGAGGACTAATTGAACACCTACCCGAGAATCTAGTCTATGATAATACGAGTATAAAAGGATCAACCTTTACATGAACCCTAAGGAGCATACAACCTAGTTCTCTTTAGAATAGGAATTGAAAAGGCGAAGAACTCCCTCTCAAGATTGTAATTTTCATTAAATCATTGTATGTTGTCAAGAATGGGAAAGTTGCCTTTAAATAGGTTTACAAAAGGGTAAATAGGTCTCTAAGGAAATCCCTAATTAAAAGTCCTAGATAGAAAATTACCAAAATAATGGAAAAACAAGTCCAACCTTAATTAAAGAAAAGGGCTTAAATTTAATCCTATTTTATTTAATCGCATTTAACAAAAATCAATCTCAACTTCTGGGATTCATCAATCTGGGCGGGGGTCATAGCCCCCGCATGCATTCTCGGCCTCTACCAACTCGATCATGTTGATCCATGGCTTGCCAACATCTAGTTTGGCTTTCTCTTGCTTCCTCACACATTCCAGAAATATGTTCAATGCTTTCTTTATCTTCTTGGTCCTTGCACGGGTCATTGGGTCGCTCATATCCTTCAAAGGATCAGCAAGGTGTGTGTGGGCTCGTACATTCTCATCATCTTACCTTGTAAAAAATGCCTTATGAACATTTGAATCTGTCTAGGCGTGAAGTTGTTCCAGCAGAGCGTTAGTTTCAGGTTTGTGCCTTCCAGCCTGCCCATGAACACAATCAGTTTAGAGTGGGCACACTTGACAATGAATTTACCTTCCAAATGTGATCTTGTCCAGGTTCAAAAGATATGCTTAGACTCACGGAGGACTATATTTTGAAGTGTATCCAGTTCCAACTTTAGGATGGTTCGCTATTTAGAACACTAATTTTTCATGCAATGGTGTAAATTGTTTGTCAGGAGATATGTTAAAAAAGTATGAAAAAATATCGGCCAAGCATCCAAATTCCTTCCATGAATATGTTCAAAAATTAGTCCCTTCTCCATCACCAACAGTCCGACATAGATTTTTGTTGAACCATTATGCGCAAAAAACATGCTTGTAGAAGTCCTTCCACCACCAAGAATCTCTTGAACTTGGCTCAAGCGTCGTCCAATCACCATTATCTCCGGGCAAATAAATTGAGATAAGAAGTTTGTTCAGTAGATTGTTTGGATTCTACTCATTGTAAAGTAGGGGAAGGTCCCCAAAGATCACAATATATTAAAGCAATGGTCCTAGAGGCACGATATTCTTTTAACACGAATGGTAAACGATGGTTCTTGGACATTTGACAAGGAGTGCAAAGATGAGTGGAGGGGTTCAACGAAGTGAACAAAATGCGACCTTGATTGCCTAATAAAGACACAATAGAAGAAGATGCATGACCGAGCCTAGCATGACATAAATTGAAGGAACTATGGAGATAACATGCCTTAAGTGAAAGAACAAAGGTTGGGATATTGTGTTCAAGTATGTAAAGGCCACCATCACGCCGGTTGGTGGCTACCAGATGTCTTGTATAATGACTCTGAGCAATAAATCAATTATCAATAAAGGTTATTGCAAGCAAGAAATCAGAGGTGTGTTTACTAATAGACAACAGATTTTTGGTGAGAGACGAGATGACCAAGACATCTAACAAAGGTAAATATGAGGCAGAGGAAACAATACTGATGTGAGTAATTGGCAATGGCGCACCATTACCCACAAGAATGCATGCTTTACATGTATAAGGTGTTGCCTGATCAAGATTAGTTAGCAGAAGCACCGATGTCCATGTACTAATCAAGAATAGTTGTACTGTAAGGTGAGGGGGCCTAGACAGCAGTTGAAGGATGCAGTCCAATGAAGCTTCCTACAGGAGGAGGCCAACTTTACCCAATAAATCAATGAGTGGATTGTGCTCGGTGGGGCCAAAATTGTTAGCCAGGATGGTACCAAACCGAATATTTGATGTAGGAGCTTGAGTTAGGAGGTGGGTCGGTGCGATTTTTGCCAGTCGGGGTCGTGGCAAGAGATGGGCCAACATGATAGCTGCCTGAATAATTGTAGAAATGGGTTGGCTGTTGATATGGCCCAACAATTAAGACTCCAGGAAATAATGGCAAGTGGGTAGCTTGTGCATGTGGCCCAAGCTGTTAGAATATGGATAATGATGGAAATATCATGTGATGTGTAAACAAGAATGAGATCTCGATAATTAAGGGATCTCATCCTTGTCCCACATGATCTTTCCATGCACGATTTACTTTCTTTCCTATAAAACACGTTGTAACCGAGAAGAAGAAAAAAAATTGAAATGCAAGAACTCTTTGTTCTAAAAATTCTCTGTTGTAAGATGGTATCAGAGAAGTTTGTTTGATCAACTCGATCAAAAACATAACCTCGTCATATACTTGTGCCTGCCTGCCAAATAGATAGATGGCGGAAAAGAAGAAGACCCGAAGGATTCTGTGGCTGCATCACAAATTGTGAGCCTCCCCATGGATGAATTCACCGAGAATTTCACCAAAATCCTGAAACCAATTCCAACCCCCAAAAACCAACAATCCAATCTCAATTAGCATGAAGCTGAACAATCAAAACTATCCCTTATGGAGCCGGTTAGCCAAGATGGTTTTTGGAGGAAAAGGGAAATTGGACCATCTCATGGATGATCCACTAAAAGAAGGTACACCCGAATACAAAAAAAATGGGAGCAAACAGATTTGAAAGTATGCAAAAGCCTACTGACCACCATGGAGTCATCCCTGGTCGATAGGTATGCATCTTATACATCATCAAAGGCTACGTGGGATGGTTTGGTCGTCACATACAACAACAGTGATAAAATACAAATGTTTGATCTATCGGTCAGGGCCAATCAATATATGCAGAATAAAAGTAATTTCGAAGAGCTTTATACAACATTGCTACGAATCTGGTAAGAGATGGATCGAAGATAGCCGAATCCAATGAATTTTTAGTGCGCAGAAGACATAGCAATATTCAATTAACTGAGGCAAGAAACTCATTTATTTCATTTTCCTGCCTCAATCGACCCAAAATTTGACGCTATCAAACAGGTTTTGCTCAAATCTAACCTTTTCCCTTCCGTAGAAACAATGTATGCTACCTTCCACTACAAAATCATGTGGCTTCAAATCTTAAACCCAGGTCACGGCGGTAGCAAGGTGTCCCAAGGGATTGGTAATGGTTTAGCAGCAAAGTCACGATCAGATTAGACCAAAAACATGGCTAAGTCATCATCCCATGGCAGTGAAATCGACAAATCGAAGCATTGGTGCACCGATTGTCAGAAATAAGGCCACACAACTAAGACGTGCTTCAAGAAAATTGGGTATTTTGTTTTTTTTTGTAAGGATAAGGGTCGTTGGGTAGGGGCGATTGCTGCCAATACGGGAAACACGGAGCTCTCCACCACCAGCGGCCATGACCAAGTCCCACCTGGGTTCGGCGCAATGGCAACAAGCAGGAGCGATTCTGGAGTGCAATTGGAGAACATAAGTGCAGGTAGAAGGGTCGAGAAGGATGTTTTCTCAAAAACGCTTTCTTATTTATCGTTACGCCCTTCGTCTCTTCAGTTTTCTACAGATACGCCCTTAGAGAAGTTGTCTGAGACGATACGCCCCCTCTAGTCTATAGATTGTCAACAGCAGCCCCACTAGACTTCGAAAAATGAGTTACGAACCTCATACAAACCAAAATTACACATACCCTCCTATACAATACCCAGAACCCGAAATCTATCGCAGAAATTTGCCAAATCCCCAGAAAAACCCAATCTCCTAAACCCTAAGTATTTTTGACCCAATGCTTTGATTTTGACCTGGAAACAGAATCCAAGGGGTCACCCAATACTCAAACCTACTCCACTCGAGACTCATCAGGCCTACTTGATAATTTATGGCTCATAGACTACGGAGCAACTAATACTATGGCAAATACGGTTGTTGATCTCATCCTTCCAACGGCACCCACCAAGAAGTATTTACACACTGCCAATGAGGGCATATCACCTATTGTTGGGGGCGGACAGTTCATACATCACCAAATTTAAAATGACGAAACTATCTATGTCTCTTCTCTCTCCTGCAAGTTATTGTCAGTCATGTCACCGAGGAACTAAATTGTGGTGTTATCATATATATCCCCATTTTTGTTTACTGCAGGATTCCCAGACTTGGGCAATTATTGGACGTGGCAATGAACATGATGAACTATATTATGTGGATGAGGTTACTCGACCAGGCAGTGCAATGATAGCTTCTAGATCTACTGACAAACAACTTTGGTTGTGGCACCGTCGTCTTGGACATCCTTCTGCTGGTTATCTTAAAATTTTGCTTCTGCACTTATTTTCAAAGAACAATAAACTTGCTTGTGAAACCAGTTGTTTGGCAAAAACACATTGTAGTTCTTATTTATTGAATAATACTCGCACCAATTATATTTTTCTCTAGTTCACTCTGATGTATGGGCCCAGCTCTAGGTTCTACTATGGGAAGTCATCGTTACTTTATTTTATTTATCGATGATTGCATCCGGATGACCTGGGCTTATTTCCTCAAAAACAAATCCGAGGTATTTTAAGAAATTTGTTGAATTTTATACGATGATTAAGACCCAATTTCAGCAGAAAATTTGCATCCTTCGATCTAACAACGGAGGTGAATTTGTGAACCAGTTAATGCAAAAATTCTTCTTGGATAAAGGACTTGTCCATGAGACTATGTGCACTCATACCCCACGACAGAATGAAAGAATCGCATGATTCTTGAGATTACTAGAGCGCTTATGATTGAGTCTAATTTTCCTCACCTGTTTTGGTTCGAAGCAATTGCTACGACAATGCATCTTATCAATCGATTACCTGCAAAACTTTTGGAGTTGAATACTCCGCTTCAGACGCTGGCTACATTTACTCAGGTACCTTCAGCCATGGCTCTACCACCCAAGGTGTTTGGTTGCTTGATTTATGTCCATATCCCAAAATATGAACGAACCAAACTCAACCCATGCGCCCTTAAATGTGTTTTTGTTGGATATGGTATCCATAAAAGGGAGTATCGCTGTTATCACCACCTACTCTATACGACGATGTAGGAGTAGAGTTAGTAAAGTTGTTAGTTGTGTAGTTAAAAGTCATGATATAAGTTTAGATAAGTGAGTATAAATATGCTGACTGTGTAATTTTATTCCTGAGAATAATGAAATCCTTTCTCTTTCATATGGTATCGGAGCGCTACGGTTTGCCTCCACGCCAATTTTTCCGGCAATCTCTCATCAATTTCACTGGCGTCCGTCACAGTATTTATCGCCTGACTCAGCCCACAAATTTGTCTTCCGCAAGGCCTGGTACTCCGTCTACATCTTCCTGGAGGCTTGGACTTCTTCGCTGCACTGTTCATTCGTGCGGCATTGTTCATTCGCGCAGAAACTCTCTAGCTTTGTCCTCTGCTTGTGTTGTTTATAGCCTCCTTCATGGATGAATCTCGCGACCCTCAGAAGGGCATCCTTGCTCCAGGTTCACATGATGTCTCACTGTTAACTATTGATCGATTAAATGGCAAAAAATTTCGTGAATGGGCACGGTCCATCAAGTTGTTGCGCGAAGGGAAAAATAAGCTCGGGTATCTCACTGGTGAAGTAAAAATGCCTGAACCCTCGAATGTCAAAGAGTTTCAGAGGTGGAAATCCGACAACTCCATTATTATGTCTTGGTTGCTGAATTCTATGATCCCTACACTCAAGAGAAGCTACATGTATATGCCCACGGCTCATGCTCTTTGGGAAGCTATTAAGGAGACACATTCAGATGACGGTAACACTGCCCAGGTCTTTGGGATCAAGAATCGTCTATGGCATACCCGCCAAGGTGATCGGGAAGGAAGCACTACTATTTGGAGATGACTGCGCTCTGGCAGGAACTTGATATGCTCACAGAAGAGGAGTGGTCCTGTTCTGATGATAATGCAAGATTTTTTAAGCGCATCGTTGCCGAACGAGTCTTTGAATTCTTGGTTGGTCTAAATGATACATTTGATGATGTACACAGCCGCATACTTAGTCGCAGTTCGCTACCTTCCATTCGGGAGGTCTTTGCTGAGGTTCCTCAGGAAGAACAACGGCGCAAAGTGATTCTCAAGACTATTTCCTCCTCACGTAAACCTGAAGCATCTGCTTTGGTATCTCGCAGTACCCATCCTGGGGGCCGAAACTCTAAAGGCCGTCCTTGGTGTGTCCACTGTGAGAAACTAGGGCACACCAAGGATACTTACTGGGACATCCACGGCAAGCCTAATGATTGGAAACCCCGACGTGAGCGTGATCCTAAACCTAAGGCTTACCATGCCTTAACCGAACCCACTGCCCAGTCTGTTGAACACTCGAATGTTGGTGTATTTTCTCCTGCGCAACTGGAACAACTCCAGCAGATATTCTCCCAGTTCAGAACTTTGGATCACTCGTCTGGCAGGTCCTCAACGTCTCTCTCGCAGTTAGGTATTATGCTGCATACCTCTGCTATACACCTACTAATTTTGTGTGGATTATTAACTCGGGGGCCACACACCATATGACTATACACCTTGTCATGGTTCACACACGGTCAGAATGGCGGATTCTTCACACACCACAGTTGCAGGCGAGGGAAGTGTGTATTTATGTAACACAGTCAAGTTGAAAAATGTGCTTCATGTCCCAAATCTCTCTTTGCAGCCTCTTATCTGTGAGTCAACTTCTTCATCACAAGTGTACTGCTAATTTCTCTCCTGTTGCTGTTTTTTGCAGGACCTTTCATCGGGGAGGATGATTGGCAGTGTTAAGGAGTGTAAAGGCCTCTTTTGTCTTGTTGAAGCTGCCGTGAGTAAAACATCCATTTCTACTACATGTAATGCAACTTCATTGTCAGATACATCGAACACTTTTATGTTATGGCATCTTCGGATGGGGCATCCTAATTTTAAGTACTTGTCCTATGTTTTTCCTTCATTATCTTTTGGGGTGCATCCTACATGCGAAATATGTGTAAAAGCTAAACACCATCGCACAACTTATACTCTATCATGTTACCACCCATCCAAAACATTCTCCCTTGTCCATCGCCATGTCTGGGTCCCTCTCGTATACCCAATCATACACAGTCTAGATAGTTTATCACCTTCATTGATGATCATACTAGAGTCTGTTGGGTGTTCCTTCTGAAAGATGAAACTGACGTGGTCTCAACGTTCATCTAATTCCATCGTACACTCCAAACACAATTCCAAACTTCAATTCAAGTCCTCCGTACTGACAATGGCACCGAGTATATGAGCTCTCAATTCCAGGAATTCCTTTGAACTCAAGGCATTGTTCATCAAAGTTCCTGCATTGACAATTCCCAACAAAATGGGGTGGCAGAACGAAAAAAAGTCACCTCCTCGATGTCACCCGCGCGCTCTTGCTCACTACAAATATGCCAAAATCCTTCTGGGGGATGCAATCCTAACCTATGCCTTTCTCATTAACCGAATGTCGAGTCGTGTTCTTTCCTTTGACATAGCTAAATCAATGCTTTCCTCACTCCCACTTGAGTCCTGGTCTCCCACTCTGCGTGTTCGGGTGCAAAGTGTTTGTTCATGTCCATGCTACACATCATAAAAAACTTGATCCGTGTGCTCGTGAATGTATCTTCATCGTTTATAGCTCTACACAAAAGGGTTACAAATGCTATAACCTTCCACTCGACAGGTCCTCATTAGCCTTGATGTCACCTTTCTTGAAGATAGTCCTTACTTTCCCATGCTTGTCCTTCAAGGCGGGAAATCTCACAAGAAGTCCAACTCATGGGAAACTCGGATCTAAATTTTCTACTTGATCCTCCAAGTGACCCTCCATCCGAAATGATTGTTTACTCACGAAGGCCAAAAATAAGACAATATGAGGAAGTTACAACTGAAACACACCATGAGTCCGAGCCGGTGACTGGTCCCATCAGCACTATTGACAATACTCCGATGAGTATCTCAGAGGTGGAACTACCTATTGCACTCAGAAAGGAACGTTGTTCATGCCATCCGATTGCGAAACATCTCTTATGGGAAACTATCATTACAATTTTGTGCTTTTACAAGTATTGATACTACATTCATTCCCAAGGATATTCAAGAGGCAATGCAAATACCCAAGTGGAAAGATGCGATTATGGAGTTGCAAGCATTAAACAAAATGACACGTGGGAAGAAGTGGACTTAGCAATAGGGAAGAAGATAGTTGGGTGCAAGTAAATATTTACCGTGAAATATAATGCTAACGGAACGGTAAATAGATATAAAGCTCGATTAGTAGCAAGTGGTTTCACTCAAACTTATGGCATTGACTATAAAGAGATGTTTGCACCAGTGGCCAAACTAAACACGGCCAGGGTACTTCTCTCATTAGCAGCCAACCTAGATTGGCCATTATATCAACTTGACATTAAAAATGCATTTTTGAATGGTACTACTGAAGAAGAGGTTTTCATGACATTGCCACCCGGATTCTCGAGACCACGCTAGGAAAAGAAGGTGTTTAAACTGAAAAAATCATTGTATAGACTAAAGCAGTCGCCAAGAGCTTGGTTTGACAAGCTGTCAAAGGTTCTCCGAAAAGAAGGATACCAACAAGGTCAGTCAGATCATACTTTATTTATTCATTACTGAATGGAGAGTCTAAGAACTATCTTGATAGTATATGTTGATGATATAATTCTCACCGGAGAAAATGTTGAGGAGATATAACGACTAAAAAGGGTGCTTGCAACTGAATTTAAAGTTAAAGATTTGGGGCAACTGAGATATTTCGTGGGAATGAAAGTTGCAAGATCAAAGGGAGGCATTTTAGTCTCTCAAAGAAAGTTTATTCTTGATAGTGTGACCTAGAGCATTGTGCTCTTATTAGTTTCATGTATATTGGATGATGAAAATCATTTTGTTCCTTGAGTTTTGTATATGTATATTA
>JAOWBN010032740.1:0-10235 GCA_028565015.1 Pinguicula moranensis | reverse complement strand
ACAACAACCCCCTAATCATTTATAAAAACAGCAACCCTAAAAATTTAAAAAAACAGCAACCCCCTAACAATTTAAAAAAACAGCAACCCCCTAATCATTTAAAAAATAGCAACCCTAACAATTTAAAAAAATAGCACCCCCTAACAATTTAAAAAAACAGCAACCCCCTAATCATTTAAAAAATAGCAACCCTAACAATTTAAAAAAACAGCACCCCCTAACAATTTAAAAAACAGCACCCCCTAACAATTTAAAAAACCGCAACCCTTAACAATTTAAACAGCTACCCTAAACATGTAAAGTCTAAACAGATATAAGTGATAACTGATAAGTCACACCAAAACATAAAAAAAGCCTATCATTCTCCTCTCTGCAATAAATGAACCGAGCCTTGGCTGTTTAGATATCCTTGTCAACACAAAACTACATTCTTTGCAATTTTCAATTTCCAGATCAGAAATTGCAGTCGGAAAAAGGCTGAATTACAATACAATCTGTAGCAATCGAAACATGCACTTGCTCTTCATGTTTTTTGTTACAATACAATCTGTAGCAATTTTCAATGGAAGTGACTATACCTACTAATCACTAAATCTACCTCCTACAAACATGCACTTGGTCTTCATGTTACATGATAATACAAAGTCGTAAGAAGATTACTACGTCTTGCCATTTTTCAGTGAAACCTATACACTAAAGTGTGCACAAAAATCATAATTCCAATTTCCAGTACATATTGCAAAATGCAAAATATAATCGGTATAAAAACTCTTCCTCTCCTTATTCAAATAACCTTGCAATCTAGTTTATACCACAAAAAATCGAACCAATAAACTTGTATAAACCCTCAAATGTCAAATCTCAATACCGGGTGTCGCTGTCGCCGCCGTGAGTCCGTGCCCGTGCCGCGACGCTGCGACTTCCTTCGAAGCGAGATTGTGACTCTGTGAGGCTGCTCCTGAGTCCTAAGTCCTGCGGAGTGCCGAGTGCGGGCTGCTGGGGTGAAGTGAAGTGAATTGGTCGAAGTCGAAGACTCACTCAACAAAATCGTATTGTAAGTTGTAACCTAATCGGGATCGGCTGTCGAAGTTTGGGTGTTGGAGTTGCACTGTTGGGTTGGGTCCTTAGCCGTTCGTTAAGGACATGCCGACATGTTGCTGTAATATGGGAAATTGGGCTTGGGTTTTGGGAATGGGTTGGATTTTTTGTTTTTAAGTTTTAAACGGGCGGGGCAGCCCGCGGGCTTGAAATCCAAGCCTGTATCGCCCCACCACATAAACGGGCAGCCCAAACCAGCCCGTACCCGTTTCATACGGGCGACGGCGGGCTGGACCCATTTGGCCCGGCCCATTTGCCCAACACTATGTAGCAGGGAGGGACAAGGAAAAGGATACCCCTTTATAGCCAAAGAAGAAGTTATATCTCAATCCTGATGAGGAGAAATCTTTACTTTCAGCACTGAAAGACTTGACACAAGATGGTTGGAAGGCTGGTCAGGGATGGAGGAGGGGCGCACTCCAAAAGGCAGTTGCACTGGTCCGTGTTGCGGTGCCCGGAAGTGCGATAACCACGAAGAATGTGGAAAACAAGCTGCTTAACTTGGGTAAACAATATCGGTTACTCAACGATTTTTCCAAATTGAGTGGAGTGGCTATAGATCAAGAGACTCACACAGTCGTAATGGACTCCGATGACATGTGGGAGGAATACAAAAGGGTATGAATCATATTTCTTTACGTTATGTGGCTATTTTTTTTTGGCATTTGATCAAACGTTTTTGGATGTTTCATTGGTTTGCAGGTTAACAACAAGTACCTCGTAAGTCATTCCCCTATTATGAGCTGTGGTGCAAATTGTTTGGCCAACACCGGGCAACTGGGTCTTCCGCAAGGGATCATGAAATGGCATAAATAGATTCATATGTGAAGCCAACGGAGGTCCATTCACTTGTGAATGATACAGATGAAGAAATTGATGAGACCGAGCCCCCGATGACGCCAACCACTGAAAAAGCTCCATCTTGTGTAGACGTTGATTCAAGTGTAAGCCGTTGTAGGCGTAAGCGACCAAAAGTAGCGGCTCAGCCCAAGTTATCCACAAGAGCGGGAGACACACTCATGAGCACAGACAAACTCTTTATCCGGGCTAAAAAACTCATTTCCCAAAAGGAGCACAAGCAGAGCCAAGAAACGGATCTGAAGAAGACTACAAAGTTGATGAAGCAGCTTGATGAATTCAAAGAGTTGAGCCTCGAGTCAAGGATTCAGTTAGTTGATCACCTGCTCACACATGAGACAATACTGTTATTGGCAGAATATGAATGGAACTGGACGTGCAGAGTTTATCAGATTGTTTGGTGAGGGCAAGATGTCCTAGGTCGAGAGGATTTGTTTTCTTGCAGCTGTTGTTTGATTTATGTTCTGAACATGGGTTGGTTCTTTCCGTAGTTTATGTTAGCTTTGCTTACCTTTGATTACATTTGGTTTATTTGGATGTTACACTCCGGTTTTTAATGCAATAAGTTGGCTATGGTATTTAAATCATGTTACATTTTGCTATATGTAGGTTATCAGGTATGAAATGAGGTTATTAATGCAGATTTTTGGGCTATGATTTGTCGGTTATGTAAGATGTTGTTAACTGGCTTTTAGCAGATGTGATCTGTGCAGGAATATATTAGCAGGAAAAGGCCATTAGTTAGAAGTTAACTGGCTTTTTGAAGTTGATTTGCTTTGAAACTTTTATATGAAATGTTGGCTGCTTTGAAACTTTTATATGAAATGTTTTTTTTTTGAAAAGCTAAGTTTTATATTCATAATATAAAAGTAATACATACATGTACCATGTATAGGTACGATTACAAAAATGAAAAAAAATACATTTGATTGAGCAACACCCGAAACCTATCACAATCTCCCCAGTCTAGCATAAATTAAACTCCTGTGTATGTAGCTAAGGGTGACCTACCGAGACTCCACATGCGTCATATATGCGTGTGTGTTGTCTTAACATTTGAATCACTGCTATTTTCCGCTTTTCCTCCAGAGTATGGAGTGCCATCCCTGTAGATTTAATGGCTAAGGGTGAACAATATATAGCTCATCTAGTCTCATAGACCTCACAAAACATTCAGCATCAAGTTCATGGTCTTCGTAGCTTTTCAGTAGATCGAAACCTCTTTACTATCACTTTTCATTCCTCAGAATGGTACATAGCTCCACTTTTATATGAAATGTTGGTATAATAGCATCACTCTATTGAGCATTTATGCAGGTAATGATCTCCACCGGCAGTTTAGGTCGACACCCTATGCATACAGATTATACAATGACAAATTGACGTTTTTCAAGAGATGTGTTTGGATAAGAGAATGTTGCCAAATGTTGAATATTTGAATAGCTCTTGCAAACACATGGAACAGATCAATTTTCTCGTAATACATAAATATGTACTTGAGATGCCTCTTTCTCATGCCTAAACTTGTGAGGGAGCGTTCAACATTTGAAAATATAGATCATGAAATCGAATCACTGAACAAAAATTTTAAAAATATATTTTTTGGCTACGATCTCATAATACAACTAAACAAACCTTGATTAATATAAATACTTAGATCTAAACATAACAAAGTCTTTCAAAAGGACCAAATAAATACCCAAGACCAACACAATTAACAAAATTAGAAGAGTAATTAGGTTAACAAATGTAAGGATCAAAGATTGATCCTTACCATAATTACCTAACCTAATTAAAATACCCAACCAACATAACTAACAAAACTAAACCTAATCAGAGAAGATAAACATAATCCTCTGTTTAAATAGATGATCCATTTGCCTTGGCAACAATTTGTTCCACCATTTGTAAATCCCATGGATTAACAGAAGGTACAAAAACTTTGAGTTCATGCAATAAAGAGAGTTGAGTATTCAACAGGTTTTGATCTGATTTACACAAAGTACAACTCTAAATCAAATCAGAAATCCTATGCATAACTCTAAACTACATCAGAAATGCAACCAACTTAACTCACAACTCTAAAACTAATCAGAAATTCAACCAGCACTCTTCACAAATCTAAAACTAATCAAAGGCACCCCAAACACCAAGTACGCATATCACTCACCTCAGAGGAAATGCCTTAAAACCGAAGCAGAAATCCTAATCAAACCCTTAATCAACACAGTGTACAAATTCTAAACACCATCACAAACTCTTAATCAGCGAAAGGCATAAATCTAGACCTAATCCAAAATGAAAGCAATAAAACGCACTAATATAACTAACCAAATCAGAAATGCAATCAACAAAATGCACAAATCTAACTAAATTAATCAGAAATGCATTCAGACAATGCAGAAATCTAACTAGCCTACTTAGATATGTAATCATACAATGCACAAATCGAAAATAATCAAAAATGCACATTTTCTGAAATATAAACCTTCATATTGACCTGAAAATCTGTAAACCAAAAAGTAACATCAGTTTGTCAGCATTAAACCCTTAGCCCCAAACACCAAAAATAACAGTGAATCAAACTTAACCCTTCACCTAGTCCAAAAATAATATTCTTTGAAAAATAAAACCTAAACCCCAGGTAAGGTATTCGGATATGAAATCTGTGGGCGCTGTCACAGACGTGATGCAAGATGGATCCTCCTCCACAGGGACAACAGGCAGGAGATCTTCCTAGATCTCTTCCTTGAGTGCCTCCTCAATCGCCTCTTCAACTGCCTCCTCAAAAACCTCCTCATCGTTGTCCGTGTCACCGCACTCGACGACGATGGGATCTGCAGGGTCCTCTCCGACACCGCGCTCAATCTTCACAATCGATTATGGGGGGACAGTGGTGACGTCTATGCGGGTACCGCCGACCCTCCTTGTATGCTCATTCATACATCCGCAGACAAAATTGCGTCGGCCATTTCACACGGCGAGGACGCCACCGGAGAGGCGGAACCCTAGAGGAAGAGGCAGCGAAGGATGTGTGATTGGGGAATTCGCCACGGTGGAACAACACCTTATACTCATGGGCGTACATGCGAAGGTCTGATTTGGTCGGCGGTGAGTCGCAGCTCTCTCCATCGGATCCGAGGGAGAAGAAGGGTCTCGACTGCGACTGTGGGGAGAGAGAATTATGATTAGGGTTTGTGATTTTTTTGCTTTTATACTCTGGTTTGGGGGCAGTTTCGTAAAAGCTCAACTTCTAACCCTAATTGCGCCCAATTCTTCGTTCCCAACTGTCCTTACCAAACAACGAAGTTAAGTAATACTTAATCCTAGTAGTGCATTACCAAACGGTGAGTAACCCGCGAAGCAGGATTACTCCAGTCCGGCTACCAAACGCAACCCAATTTATCTGAAGGTTTTTTTCTTACTTTTTCAGGTGTTACTGGATTTCAAGTCTTCAAGATGTGAATTGATCTTATGAGGCGAATATTTTCTGGAATTGGTTGTGTTGAACTTGACGCTTGATGAACATGAACTGTTTGAACTTATATCACTTGTTGTTGTTGATTTTTGTGGAACTTTTTCGACTTGGTCTTGTTGAACTTTCGGGGAGGATTGGTTGGTGGCTTTTGGACTTTTGTTGTTGGCTTAGGCTTATTTCTCGATTCTCTTATTTGATGGGTGTATTTGAAACTTTTTGGAACTCATATTGATTTAGATTAGGACCGTATATGTTTTGCTTTCGGTTTTGTATTTTGTAGTGTTAGGCGAAATATGTTGAACAGGTTAAACAGTGAAACGGGCCAGTTTCCAGTGAAACGGGAGAAACAGGCCGAACCTGTTTCCCCCGTTTTATACACGGACGGGCTTGTATCGGCTCGTTTATAAAACGGGCCGGCTAGCACCGCCCCGTTTGGCAAAAACGGATGGGTGGGCTGGGTATCCCAGCCCGCCAACCCGCAACGGGTAGGCCCACCAATAGTAACTTGTCTTTTTTAAAAATCTAAAGAATATAAAAATATAAAACTTTCTGAAAAGCTTGTTTTACAAAATGGTGCAAACAATTAGTTACTTTCGATTTGGCTAATGGTGGATGATCTAAATTCTCAAAAGAGATCTATGATTCAATTCCCATTGGATACAAATAATTCGTTCGAGTTACGACCACGGGCTCCCTTAAAAAATTATTGTCCCTAACTTCAACCGTTTCATATGGTCAATCCCAAAAAAAGTAATGTTACTTTTGGCATATCGATTATAAGAATACTTGGCCTATAAAAACGTTGCTTTCGGCCTAACAATAATAAGTATGTTCCACATATCATAAAACGTTACATTTGACCTAGTGATTGGTTAAACGTAACTCTTGACCCAGTGATTATAAGGTGAAAATTTTACTTTTGACCTGGCAATTATAAGGATGCGGCACTTATCATAAAATGTAAGAAGGGAAACGGGTTGTAAAACTGTTCTCTTGAAGGGTCGTAAAAATATTTGCTTATATCAGCTCCATGAGAATGTTCAAATGATAGAACAGCATCAGGCTTAGTTGAGTAATCACAATATTTAGAACAAATTTCCAAGTTGAAATTAAAATTGTAAAGCATGCTTGCTACTCCTGCGCAATCTCAAAGCACAGTATTGCTAAGATAAAATCTCATGCAAACAGAGGACATAGGTCTCAAACAAGTACATCACATTAAGTCCAACAGCAATCCTCAAATCATTTTTTATAAGCAGCATAAAACTTGATGTAGACAAAAACGAACAAGAAAACAAGTTATTCTTCGTCATCAATGACTTGGGTGCCTAATCCCTTCAAACCACCATCTGGGATTTCTGCCACTGTAACCAAAGAGTAGAGCTCTTCTTTAGCATCATCATCAGCGTTCCTCTTTCGGGAGATGCGAACACGGATTCTTCTTGGCACGCTGCGAATGCCACGGCTCCATATATGCTTATTCAACTTAACATCAACTCTCACATCTGTAGTTCCCATGGCCTTCTGTGCAAACTTTCTGATCTCCTTAATGGCCTTTGGAGCCTTCTTCTTGAAGGTGCTAATCAGAAACATAATCAGGTAAAATTTACATGAAAACAAACCATGAGTGATAAGAAACAAGGATACTAAAGACCAAATTCAGTAGGAGGTACCATTCAGTAATTGCATATAAACATTGAAAAATTAGGCCTACCCAACCAAACAAATGAACCCGAGATTTCAAATGAGAAATTAACTAATTTGAGACTAGAAACAACCAAACAATATTCCAATTACGCTAAAAAAACAGAGAACAGTCCTGATCATCTGAATTGAGGCTAAACGGCAGCATGTACCTCCATTTGAGTTAACCATTTCAGCCAAATTCTAACAGAAGCAGACACATCATATCCATCACATGTTCCAAAATACATCTCGAAATAACACACACATAACACAAAACTATATATCATGTGAGCGCAAAACGTCAATATTAACAAAAGCTGATTTCATAAAATGCTAACTTGTATCAAAGTAATGTAGATCGATATAACGTAAGCTTATATGCAGGTTTGCTCAGAGAAAAAGCTCACCATCCATGGAGGCGTTTGTGGAGATTGATCGTGTACTCCCTAGTGACAACCTCCTCCTTCCTGACCTTGTTAGGTTTCACCACCATTTTTGCTTGCTGCTCTGCCGCCGCAACCAAATGTTCTTCCTTCTTCTAAACGTATAAAACCCTAATTGGCCTGAGTTTATATGGCGGTGTTCGAGAAAATACCCTCCTTTTTTTTTCCGGTAGTTACACAAATACCCTCGAGAGACTATGGCTCAGTGCTATAGCAGATTCTAAGATACTGAATTATGAGGCGGATCCAGCCCATTGAAAGGCCCAATTTAAGCACGGTTGAACTATCCTTTTCATTTTTGAAAATAATTTTATTTTACCATAATTCTGTCCTATAATTTACACACTTGTACAGAGACAGAAGGAGGGTGCAGGACGAGGGTCCCTCAATTTTTAATCTAAAAATATAACTCACACACCAAAACAATATCAAACTTTCTTATTATTATGGGGTGCTCCGCCACTTGATATGAGTTATTAAAGAAGTTTAAGAAAGAAAAAAAAGCTATATTTTTTTAGTTTACAGGGTATTCGATTAGTGTCGTAACCGACAGCACAAGCAGAACATATAGAGTTTAAGCAGCAACATGAATTCTAGTGAGAGAATCTCTTCATTTTCACTAGAATTAACCTAGATTACATATCAACTTCTGCTCAATAGAACTCTTTCTGTTACAACGAACAAGCAAGCGCTATTACTGAATCTGGTTGAATTACTTTAGCAAACCGCCATATCATCAGTCTTCTTCGGCATCTGGCACTACTGATCACCAACATCTAAACTTAGCTCCAGGAGTTATGGATTCACAGAAGCAGCAGGAAGGTATTCTGGATGCTGAAGGCAAGGAAAGAAATGAGCAAGAATGACACACTGTGTCAAGAAGTAAGAAAGGCAAGACAGGTTAGCCAACAGCCAGAAAAAATATCAACTTACCTCCAAAGACTAAGGGAGGAAAGTGTATCCTACCATATAGCTAATCTGCCAGAATCATGGACAAAGCAGGAGATGGCCAAGTTCTTCTCCAAGTTCGGCTATGTTCGAGATGCACACATGCCACAGACTTTGGATAGATTAGGGAGGAGATACGGATTCATCATATACCCCCCTACAGAAGCAACAAAAAATCTAGAGGAGGTGCTCAATGGTAGAATGATAGGAACATATAAGATGGCTCCAAGTCTAATAAGAACAAGGCACACAACAACTCAAAAATTGCAGCAAACACATCTTGAGAGCTCGACTCAGCAGAATAATTCAGCTAGCACAGGGGATAAACCGTTAAGGATGAAATATTTACCTAAACCTGATGAAGCCCTGTGGTTGAAAAGTTGCATCGTAGCTGAGTTGAAATCCAGCGAAGGAGCAGGAAAAGTGCAATAATTGCTGAGAAATGCAGGATGCGGGGAAGTGGCAATCTCAACCATGGAAGGAGGAGAAATCTTGCTCAACCTGCAAACAAAGGAATTAAAAGACGGATTATTAGCAAATGATCCCGTGTGGATGCTTACAGGGATAACAAAAATAGGGACAGTCTAACCAACAAAGGAGCGGAGCGTGCGATCTGGGTAAACATACATGGAGTGCCGCTTGCCTGCTGGAACGACCGTTTCTTCCTGGAGGTTGCAAATTTGGTCGAAATGAGCATTAAGGTGGCTGAACACGGCGAACAAAACCAATCTCCAGGCTGGACGCGTCCTGATTGTCACAGATGCAATAGAAAGAATCTCCAAATCCATTGAAGTTGAATTAGGGGCGGAGATCATCAAATTAACTGTGCAGGAAGAGCATCTTCAATCACCACCTAGAGATTGGAAGATACGTAAGGAAATCGTGATTGAATCGCTTGGAAACTCGCCATTAAACGAGAACGATTACCCGAAACTAATTCCGGTGACGTCAACACAGCGAGGATGACAGATCATCCCGGTGCGCCGTGGAGGAGATATTGGGGGGTCACAGCCGAATGTAATGGCTAGTTCCATAGATCTGTTGGAGCCAACAAAACTGACAAATGTATTGAAACGAGTCGGCGGAAAAATGGGAAGTGGGTTGCTCAAGAATTTGGCTGGAAACGGGACGGAGTGCAGGTCAAAATCAATGGAGGCAGAAAGAAGAGTCAACGGGCCGATTTCACCTGATTTTTTCCAGGAAGTTAGCGGGCTGCTGGCGCGGGCTAACCGAATTAAAGAAGCAAGCCAGCCCAATTCACAGAAACAAATGAGGAATGGTCCACGAGAGAACATTAGCCAACATAATGAGGCCCAGAACAAGTAAAAATAATAGAATCATTAATTACTAATAATCCTAATTTTGTACAGGAATTTAAACAGGGAGCAAAAAATAAAAAGCAAGAAAAAAAGAAGCTCACTGTGGCTGAGAATGCGGAATTGCAAAGGGAAAAATTACGGAAAATAGCTGAATACTACAAGGATATGGCAAATACACCGGAAAATGAATAAACTACAAGAAGAGAGCAGAAAAGGGCGACAAAAATAGCTAAGTAATCTTTTTATAATGTTTTAGTCAAAGAAGTTGCATGCTTAAATTCCAAATATGATGCATGGCTAAAAAAAACAGGAAGCACAAAAAATAGTTGAGTTAGGGTATGAGATAAAAATGCAATCCAATGCACCAATGGAAGAACTCATAACCATAGTTAGTCAGCTAGAAGA
>JAOWBN010032729.1:0-10236 GCA_028565015.1 Pinguicula moranensis | reverse complement strand
AAGAAGATCACTGCATCCCATGAGGCTTGTCCCAATAGTAGTGTGTCGTCTGCAAATTGAAGATGAGATAAAGCTATCTTTTATTTGCCAATAAAAAGAGGTTGTAATTTGTCTACAGAAATAGCCTTCTCTAACATTATTGACAATCCTTGTGCAGTAACTAAGAATAAGAAAGGGGACATTGGATCTCCTTGTTTGATACCACGCTGAGGTGTAAATTCCTGTGTAGGACTTCCATTAATAAGAACTGATGTAGTACCTGATAACAGGAGTTCACCAACCCATGCTATCCATGCTTGTGGGGGGACTGGGAGTGAAGAATATAGCTCTAGAAAATAAGGCTTTGATGGGGAAATGGGGAGAGAAATTTCTGAGGGGGAATCAATGTCTTGCTAACGATAT
Organism: Pinguicula moranensis; assembly: GCA_028565015.1. Classification (NCBI taxonomy): domain Eukaryota; kingdom Viridiplantae; phylum Streptophyta; class Magnoliopsida; order Lamiales; family Lentibulariaceae; genus Pinguicula; species Pinguicula moranensis. Next base: position 9,834 of record JAOWBN010032729.1, on the reverse strand, counting down.
TCTGCGTTCAAAATATGGTCAGGAAGGAGTTCTGAAGATGGGTAATCTAAGAGAACTGAGGCATCATCAGCCTCAAATAACAGCTACCAGGGGTCGAAGAAGAGGCAATGGATATGCATCAATCTGGTGGACTGACTTGCAGAAGCTACTAACAGAGAATTGGCTCTGGTAATGAAACTCAATTCTGGAAAGATAGATGGAGACAAAAAGAAAGCCTAGCAGAACTCTTCCCCCAACTATATAGAATAGCAATGGATCAAAACATATATCTTGCGGATGCATGCACATGGACTGAAAACAGGTGGCAATGGAATCTAAAGTGGAGAAGACTGATGAGATCACATGAGCAATCTTCGCTGGAGAGTCTGCTTTCCTTAATACAACCAGTTGCACCAATAGAGATGAGTGCAGATTAGTACATCTTTCCACAGGAGCTGTCTGGGAGATATACAACAAAAGTAGCCTATCAACAGCTACTACAACGACTGGACTCACCATTCTTAGAGACAGAGAGGACTGTATTTGCAGCATTATGGAACTGCTTCTCACAAACAAAACATATCAGACTGTGCTGGAAAATTTATCAGAATGCAGTGCCTGCAAAAAATGTCCTCAAGTCAAGAAATATAATCCCGGTGGATCAAGAAGAAGGATGCACTCTTTGTAGATCAAGTATGGAAACTGTAACTCACTTATTCCATTATTGTTCTGCAACGATTGCTGTATGGCAGGAACTGCAGGTATGGCCCTGGAAAGAAAAAAACAGCTACTCAGTGGGTCCCCAAATGAAGTCCCTAAGCTGGATGTTTTCTGCAATGATTAACCTGGCGGCTTTGAAATCAATATGGATCTCTTTCATTTGGCACATATGGAAAGCTCGTAATAGAATGCATTTTAGTAACATTAAGCTATCTAGTTCAAAGATCATACAGTGTATTCAATATGACTCGTGGTTAGGAATCAAATCAAAAAAGAAGTCTTTGTGTTACTCATTGTATGACTGACATACACATCCAATTACATGCATGCAGTTTAAATGAACTCAGGAGTTAGTACAATCTAGTGGAGAACAAGTTGGAACTGGAACTACATTGGGCTGTTTTCAGGTTTCTATATGATGCAGGGAAGGAGTGGCACAAGAACTCATGTAAACTGCTGTGGTTGTGCTTAAGGCTATATCCCAGTTACAATGACCAGGTATCTTAGTATAAAAATGAAGAAAAGAACGCAGAAAAGAGTATATGCAGGGTGAGGTGATGTATAAGTACTGATAACTGCTACTCTTCAGTCACTAATCTAATTGAGCATACAGCTAATTTGAACCATGAGTAATGGTTGAAAGGCACTTACTTTCTTGTATTATAAATTGTCTTATACCTGGAACTAGCTTACTTGATTCTATGTCAACTTGGTACAGGAGGGTCCAGTAGGAGTGTGCCCCAAGATGCTGATCTCACGGTTTATTGAATAAAACTAGCTAATCACAACAATATGGAATTAATTCTGATGGCTCAAATCTATGCTGAATGTATGGTGCTATCTTACTTGTCTTTTATGTCATTGTGGTATAGGGTAGGTCCAGACAGGAGGATGTTTCCACATCAATAAACAGCTGGGAATGCATATTGACCTACGGATCATTGCTGAGTACCCTACTATATCATCAATGTATTAAGGATTCACCTGGGAAGAAATGAATGAGATGGACACAAATGATAAGAAGGATAGCTGAAAACATGAGAAGCAATTCAATTTTGACCACTAGCCTTATGATGGAAAGTCATAGAAAATTAAGCTGCTGGTCACAAATTCTTGGACAATATGTGATCCACCAATAGGAGCATTTGGACACATTTAAAGAAGACAGAACCCAGGAGATTGGCTCTGAGATCACAGCAGTTTCACAAGACTGTTCCTCAATCCAAGGTGTCATCAATGCCACTATGTACAAGCTGATGGGTGATATTATCTCTATGACCATTAATCTAGACGACTTCTCTCTGATTTAAGCTACAAGCCGAGGAACCTACTGCTGGAAAAACATTGATGCACCTCAAGTCTTATTGAGGTAGTCATGCTATGAAAGGAGCAGACTCAGGCAGCGCTTCTTGCCGGTGTCATGGGGATATGTGGACATGTAACCAACGATCTGATGATCCATCAACTCAATGAAAATAGGGGCTACTTCTACTCAAAATTACATAGTGAAAGGGGCCAATGGATAGTTAAACACTGCATGTACCCTGTGCGGGCCTGTACTGGGTGACATGAGCTTACCAGCTTACCAGTGAACCTGGAAATGGAAAGAGCATGCCAGACTTATGACAAGAGCAAAGGAAACAATTCTCATAGACTTGCTACACAGTTGCAATGAGACTAAAATGTGATAGAGGCTGGTTGATACCTGGAAAGTGAACTATTTATCTATGCCCAATTGTATACCCTCTATTCATTACAGGGATAACTCATCAAACTGGAAGGAGCTATGTACCAATAGTCCCCCAAAAGGATATTGATAAGTTAATAGTCATGATATCCATATTTGGTGAAAAGCGGATGATGGCGATGAATTAAATGTGAAGATGCTTATGCATTTATGAGGTTAGGGGAGCCATGTACCTGTTCACCCTTAGCTATACTGGAGGGTATGCAGGAAGGGCATGGCATACAGTTCACGATCTAGGAATCAAACACCGACTTGACCCTTATAGTTTCATTGCTTATGAGATTTTTAGTCTGGGTTTGTATATTTCTCGCTTTTGTTTCTATCTCCTTTTGTATTTTGTAAACACTTTTTACCTTATATACAATTAGCTTATCAAAAAAAAAACTTCACTAATAGAAGAATTAGAATTTATTAGAGCCATTTTGGTCTAGTCCATTATAACACAATGCTAAAAAATTGTTAATAATGACTCTTCCAACTTCATTTGCAATGGACGCAAATGGATTAGATCAAAATGGCCAAATTCTAGTGTTTATGTCAGTGAAGTTACTGAGAATCAATACATCAAATGACACAATGCATAATGGATTGCAACGGAAACAACCTCTTTGTATAATTACAAGGGTAAAACTGAGTACATCTAACCCTCCAGATTCCAACTTGATTGAAAATATATTTGATATGTTGTTGTATAAGCACGAGGTAGAGCTACGCAAATTAAATTAAACACAGTTGTTCATCTTAAGTAGGAAAAAAGTCTGACTATTTTATGATTCTATCATGTAATTAGATAGGAGTAACCTTCAGGTTTGCTTATTAACATTACTGGTATGGATTCTATGTTAGTAAATAGAATATCTCATGGGTCCCACCTGATTAGGGATCCCTACAATAAAGGATTAGTCAAAGATTGTGATTTAGCTATTGTAACTATACCATGTACATTACGCTTATATAATGAGAAATATAGACATACACTGGATAATTGAAGATCCAAATTATTTCTGCAATACACGTCTTCATTCAATTCTTTCATCTTCATCAATTCTTTCATGGTATTGGAGCATTTAGGCTCACGCCAATTTTAAGTCGATCACCAGGGAATCATACCGTTGCAATCATCCTGCGATTCGTGTTCCTGCTTTTCACAATCTTCCATGGAGTCTTCATCCCTTTATACCGTACCTAGCCTACCACAGATGATTATTACGAAGTGTGATGGCTCAAATTACCTGTCTGGTCACATAGATCATTCCGATACTCCGAAGAAACGAGCTTATGGTTGTCGTTGATGGCATGCAGAAGCCCCCGCTGAGTTTCTTCCTGCGGAGGGGGCGATCACTGATGCAATTCAAAAGCCTAATCCTGATTATTTGGTTTGGTTCAAAAAGGACCAGTATTTTTTGAGTTGGATTAATTCCACGCTCACGGAAATTGTCCTTTCTCTGGTTTTCCATCTGAAGAAATTTACTGATGTATGGACGTGTTTGGCAAACAAGTACTCTGGTAAAAGTAAGACAGATTTATTTGATCTTCGCAGAAAGCTGCAGACATTATCTCAAGGTGTTGTGTCTTGTGGAGATTATATCGATTCTACGAAGTGGGTTGTTGTTAAGCTAAGGATGAATGGGACTGAGATTTCTGAGGATGATCTGATTTCCTATATCGCAGGAGGCCTTCACTCCCATTATGATTTATTCATAGTGAATATCAACATCCTCCGTGAAGATAATACGATGTCCCTTGAGAAGTTCGAAAAGGCTCTGCTCTCCTACGCTGCTAAAATCCCTCAAGTTGCCATCGAACAAGTAGCTTTTTACGAGTCTTCTGGGAGACCTTCTCGCGGGAAACAATCTGGTGGCTAATCTTTTGGCTTCCAGCGAGACGGACAAAATCAGTAGCAGCCTACAGGGATTCGTGGGCCACGGCTGCATCCCTCTCAATTCTAGCAGCAGCAGTGAAATGGCCACATGGTCGCGATCGGATGGGCTCCGTGGGCCAACGCTTTTCTGTTGGGCCTGGCCATGGATAGCATTTTGGGCAGGCCCAATCTTTTGGCCCTCAAACTCAGTCTCACGGTTAGTCCGAAGAAGAGCTGAATCTCAACACTGTGAGATGCCAGATTTGTGATAAATAATATCATATTGCCTTGGACTGTTATCAGCATATGAACTTTGCATTTCAAGGGAGACATCCACCTGCTCAGCTTGCTTCTTTTGCTGCTCAAGTCAATCTTGATATAGATGACAATGTCTGGTTTGTTGACAGTGGAGCCAACGAACACATCACTAATTGTACTGCTCCCTTACGCAGCAAAAAACCTACTTTGGATCTGACTCGATCGTTGTGGATAATGGTACAGGTTTGCATTTATCTCATGTTCTGCATTGTTCTAATGCTTCAGTTAATCTACTTTCTGCCTAGAAGTTTTGTGTCGACAATAAATGTTACTTTATTCTCACTAATTCTGGTTTTTTCATTAAGGACAATAAGACGTAACAAACATTGTTGAAGGGACCGAGTAATGGCGGGATGTTCCCTATCCAACTTAGCTCTCTTCGTTCTCCATTTTTTTGAAGTCAAACGAGCCTTTTCTGGAGTTGTTAGCACTAAACCCACCTTCTCTACTTGGCATGCACGTCTAGGTCACTCTTCCCCTGTTACTGTTCGTCATATTATTTTGCATTCTAAATTGCCTTGTGATGGGAATCTTAATTTTGTATTGATTTGCGAGCCTTGTCAGCTTGACAAGAGCAAACAATTGCCTTTTGAATAATCTACTAGAATTTCTTCAGAACCTTTATAACTTATTCATTTTTATGTATGGTCTACTTTAGTACTTTCTGTTAATGGGTTTCGTTATGATGTTAGATTTGTTGATGATTTCACTAGGTTTGCATAGCTCTATCCTCTTAAGGAAAAGCCTGATGTCTTTCAAACTTTCATCACTTTTCAAGCAATGGTCAAAAATCAATTTTCATATCATATTAAACAATTTCAGACTGATGGGAGGGGGTTTGAATTTTGCTCTACTATGTTTAAGGCCGTTCTTGATAAATGTGGCATTTTTCATAGTAAATCCTATCCATATACACCATAGCAAAATGGCCTTGCAGAATGTAAGCATCGTCATATCGTTGAAATGGGACTTACCTTTTTGGCTCAATCCAAACTCCCGACTAGACTATGGGTAGAAGCGTGCTTCACTTTATGTTATCAGTCATCTAGCTACTCGGGTCCTTCACAATATAAGTCCCTTTGAAAAACTATTTGGTTATAAACTTGATTGTTCTCGTTTTTGTTTGTTTGGATGTGCTTTGTTACCCATTACTTCATCCCTATAATTCTCATGGACTTATATTCCGTGGCTCCAGGTGCATTTTTGTTGGATATAGCTCTTAACATGTTGTTTACAAGTGTCATGATCCGGTTACAAAAACAACTTACATCTCCCGTCATATTATATTTGATGGGATAGTCTTTCTAAGTCATCCTTCAAAAACTCATCCCTCAGCAGTAATTGCTCCTGAATCAGGTGCCTCCTCCTCTGTTTGTACTCCTTTCATTGTATCCTATCCATTTGCTTCTGACCACCCAGGATCACTTCTTGTCCATGGTCTTGTCTCCACGGTCAGTCCACCTGCTAGCTCTTCCTCTCCGCCAGTTGATACACAACCATCAACCTCATTACAGTCGCTGCCAGGCAGTTCAGCCAAAACATCCCTACCCACAGTTCCTTCTGCTCGGGGTCCTTCATCCAAAGCTCTCATACTCGCTCGCCTTGGACTTCGGCCATCACCTGCTCAGCCACTCAGCTTGTCCCAGCTACTGTTTGAAGCGCCCCCACCCTTGTTTGCTTCTGCTAGTCTGTCACAGCCGCTGCCGTCCGAGCCCCTTGCTGCTAGGTCAGGGGCCTCGAGTTCTACCTCCACAGCCCTCTCCTTGGGTGATGATTACCTTCGGTCCCAGCCCTTGGTTCGCTCCTCGGTTACTCTGGTTCCTTTCCCAGACCTTGCTGCCACTTTAGTTCTAGGACCAGACCTTCCTTATATGCTACCCACCACCTCCCGGGTCACTCATTCTCAAACAGGTTCATTACACCCCAAGTCATTTTTTGACTAGCATCGCTATACTGCCACTCGTCATCCTTTTCAGGCTCTTGTCAGTGTTTATGTTCCTTGTGAGCCGTCTACCTATCTACATGCTGCCTCGTCTCTGGAGTGGATAACTGTTATGCATGCTGAGTTTGATGCTTTAGTTGAGAATAATACATGGGTTTTATGCCCTCACCCTCCTAGTCAGCATGTTATTCGATGCAAATGAGTGTATAAAATCAAGTGAAAATTCGATGGGTCGATTGATCGTTATAAGGCTCGTCTAATGGCTCGTGGTTTTGAACAAGAATATGGTCTCAACTTCTCTGAGACATTTATCCCGGTGATAAAAATGGCTACTCTTCGTATATTTTTATCACTTTCAATATTCTTGATCTATTCACCATCTTGATGTATCGAATGTTTTTCTCAATGGTGAGCTTGAGGAGGTCGTTTATATGGAGCAGCCCCCGGTGTTTTTGTCCTCTCAGTTTCCTGATCACATATGCTCTTTACGAAAGGCCCTTTATGGTCTTAAGCAGGCCCCACGGGCTTGGTATGTTCGGCTACTAGGAACGTTGGTGGATCTTGAATTCTCTTGCTCTGTCAATGTTTAGTCTCTATTTGTCTTTCAGTCGGAGGGAGTACATCTATTCACCCTCCTATATGGTGATGATATCCTTATTATGGGATCTTCTAGTTCTGCTATTACTGGCCTCATCAATAGTCTACAGATGACTTTTTGCCTCTGTGACTTGGGGCAATTTTGCATATTTCTTGGGCATTGAGGCTACTCGGGATGACTCAGGCTTAAATCTTAGACAGTCAAAGTATATCTCCGATCTCTTGGCCCGATCAAAGATGGAAGGTGCAAAACCACTACCTTTTCCATGTTGCTCAAGTAGCTGGTCCCGTGATGCTGATTCCTCTCCCGTGGGTCCGGATGAGACTTACCCTTTATCGTCAGACTGTTGGTGCCCTTCAATACTGCACTCTGATTCGTCCTGATATTGCATTTTTCGTGAACCAGCTTTGTTAGCATTTGCACAGCCCATCTGTTGCTCTCTGGGGGCTGCGAAGCGCGTGCTATGTTATCTGAAGGGAACACACATACCTTTTGTGATTCTGATTGGGCTGGGGATCTCTCTGATAGACGGTCAACTACCGACTTTGGTACATTACTTGGTTCCTGTCTTATCTCGTGGTCTGCAAAGAAGCAAAGTATGGTTTCTCGATCTAGCACTGAGGCGAAGTATCGACCTCTGTCTTTGACTATGGTTGAACTCTACTGGATTCACATGTTTTTTCATGAATTTCATATTTCTATTGATGACTGTCCGGTCTTATGGTGTGACAACATAGGCACCCTTGCCTTGGCATCCAACCCAGTCTTTCATGCTCGTATTAAGCACATTGAGGTTGATTACCATTTCATTCGTGAAAAGGTACTCAACAAAGATATCATTATTCGGCATCTCAGCACTTATGACCAACTAGCATATCTCTTCACTAAACATCTTGGAATTGCCAGATTCCAAGACTTACGATCCAAGCTTATGTTCCTTTCACCTCCCGTCAGCTTGCGGGGCATGTTAGTAAAGATAGTATCTCAAGGGTCCCACCTGATTAGGGATCCCTACAATCAAGGATTAGTCAAAGATTGTAATTTACTAACTATATCATGTACATTATGCTTATATAATTAGATAGACATACACTGGATAATTGAAGATCCAATTTATTCCTGCAATACACGTCTTCATTCAATTCTTTTATCTTCATCAATTCTTTCGTTCTAGTGATCAAGGATGCTGGCAGTAAGAGATGCTGCCCCAGATAGCTCATTTACTCTACTAAGCACGAAAGGAGTTTCAGCACTGCCCATCACATTTTTCTCCCTGTGGCACAACATATTATTAACCTGCCACACTTGCAAATGCTTTGTTCAAAGTAGTTCGTTGGCAGCGAGAGAGATCATGAACACATACCCAGTTTCCTTAAGAACTTTCTGTATTGCAGACTCGATAATGTTTCTGGATGTAGAATGCTCTCTTGGGGTAGGGACAGCTATGAGAATCTCATTCCTCATATTGAGATTAAGATTGGCATGTACATTGTACAGAAATATTAAATCACGATGTTAACACAGACAACTGGACGACAACAAAGTAGTAGAACATACCTATAAGCTGTGCGCAATCCTCAGGCGAGTCCACACAAGCAGGGGCCTACATTTATACGTTAGAAATTGAGAAAAGAATCAGGACACTAGTTAACAACTAAATATCAAAGTTCTCAACTTTAAAGTGATATGAGAGATTATACGACGGTCAAATGTAGCATTCAAGTTTCAACAACATTTCTTCCAAAGAAGTCTCATTAGAGCTTCTGTTTTTTTTTTACAAATAATGTGTTGTTTTGTTTCCTTCTCCTCCACGCGATTTAATTTAGATAAAAAAAAACAAATGTTTTAATCACCAGGCAACACACTATGAAATGCCCCAATTATTCTACACGCCGATAGAAGACAAAATGATAGAGATACTTGATGCATCACCTCGTGATGTCTTTGCATGATAGTTTGAGCACTAACTAAGGGCTCCAGATAGAAAAATGTTAGTAGAGCCAATTCCATAAAATATATCAGCATTTACTACAATATAAATGTGGAGTATAAAGTGGAGCCACTCTTTTCGGTGAAGAAAGCAGGAAACTCACTAGTCTGATATGCAGCAACACAAACTCCTTGAGTTTCCTGCACCTCAAACAAATAAACTTCACTAGGCATAATTGCACGAGCCAACAAGTGACAGATATATCATGGGGATAAATGTTGTATTTACCAAGTATTCCAATGTTCTTGGAATATCCAATATGGATTTTGCACCCACAGAAACTACAGCAACGGGTGTTCTTCCCAATTCGATCAGATAAGAAGAAATATCCATAGCTATGAAACGAGTTATTAGAACAAACTGGGGAAAACTCAATCATTGATACACAAAGCAAGAATCATGGCCATTTTGAATTGGAGAATGGTCTGTGACCAATCCGAGAGTTCAAAAATGTTTGAATCAAAGAGTTTAACACGATAAACACACGAATCATATGTCAAAAGGAATCTACTCCACCCAAAGCTTGTTGCAACCATCTAACAGTTGAGAAGATAATTGTTATGGCATTAAAAAAGACTCGTTAAATTGTTTTGCTCCCCTAAACAATAAACTCTCTTCCAACACCTTCTGGAAAACAACTCAAATGGAGTCAATGCTCCCCACCCCACCCCACCCGTAC
>JAOWBN010032728.1:0-21897 GCA_028565015.1 Pinguicula moranensis | reverse complement strand
CCGTGCTGGCACGGCGGGCCCACTTTTTTATTTTTTTTATTTTTTTTTATTTAAAAACTGTGTGGGCACGGCGGGTCAGCCCGTGACCCACCGTACCCACGCGAAACCGCCGGAAAAGGGCGGTTTCCGGCGGTTTTGCCGGGCCAACACGCCGGGAGGCACGGCGCGGCCCTCGACATTGTTAAATTTTTTTTTATTTTTTAACGCGCCAACCCGGCGGACCGGCGAGTCGACCTGCAACCCGCTGGGTCGGCGCATTTTTCGGAATTCGAATTTTCGGACCCGCCGGGTCCGGCGACATTTTTTTTTTAATTTACGGGCCCGGCCGGTTTAACTGCCGGGCCGTCGCGGCGGGTCAGAAAAATCCGAACCGGGCACGGCCCTTCTATGCCGGGTGGCCCGCGGCCCGCCATGCCGCGGAGCCGGCGGGCCGGTTCCGAGCCGTGTCCGGGCCGCGGGCCTACTTGGGCATCTCTATTTACAAGGATCAAACAAGCCTTGATACCTTTTTAGCTTAGAATTAAGAGACTTCAAGAACAGAACAATCTTTCTTTTGTTGCTCGTCAATTTCTCCTTACAAAGGTGCATAATTTATAGGAAACCAATTATGATAATCAGGTAATTAAGGTACGGTTCAATATTTCATCCTTACCTTTTACGGCTAATTAATTCCGCTAATCACAGTTACTAGTCTATCAATGTGCGGCTACCAAGTGGATCAAAATCACAAATACATGCCATAGAATATATACAAAGTACCATCCTTCGGCTGTTGGGGTTGGCAAATTCCGTTTGAAATTATAAAGCTCTCACATTTTTTCACCCACATATTAAATGTATTTAATATCTTTTGAATTCGTTCCAGAGAAAAAGGTCCCCTATTCGTCTTGGATAGGATCATTTCCATCATTGTCCCTTGGGCCTTGGCTACTGATGTGTGGGTCCCCGCCGGTGCTGAGCATGGACCTGAATTGTGATTTAAACACGCGAAATTTGTGTGATTTCTTCATTTACAGTCAAACTGTAACAATAAATGGACTAACAAAAATCTATTAGGACAACAAATGGAACAGTGGCACTCAGATCAGATGGAATCCGAAGTTTGGTACGAATTTGATTAAGGACGAAAAGTGTCATCAATATAATAGAAAAATAACATTGGCTCAAGAGATGGTCAATTCCATTGAAAAAGGTTCAAAGGAGCTGATACTATGTTAGCCCAAGGTTATTGATGTGAATGTTGGAGATTCGAGATAAATTTGGATTCTTGTATAGTTAAAAGTAATTGGATCCTGCAATGTGAATTATAACAAAGCGCAATATTATGGTTTATTCCAATCATAGGCTCAAACATGGTCAGATTGGTCTGGAAATTTAACTAGAGTCATAAGACTCCTTGAGAGTCTTCTTGTTCAAAGAAAATCGGACTTGAATGGTCAGGTCGTGAGATATGAATTTTTGAACAGACTCCTCTTCTTCAGTCACAATCTGTTATTTAAAGCACTGCGCAACCTTGGTTTTATTGACGATTGAAGGTCTTAACAAATTTTAATCGAACTAAAATTTTACCCAGTGATAGAAGACTTATCAATCCATATTTTGACAAAAGGATATCAATTTTTAACGGTCCGACTGTGGGATAATAATTTTGGAATATACTATTCTCAAATTGGAAGTTGGTATGCAAGCTATTGAGACTAGATCAAGCATATGAAATGTTGCGCGTGTGGGAGGTCGCGGACCCTACTAGAAGATGCCAATATGGATCTTCATTTTCTTTCTTATATCTTTTAATTAAATTAGTCCATTAAATTGTGAGAGTTTTGAATTTTATGTAATTATGTAATTTTCTACTTTTTAGTAATTAAGTTAGGATGGACTTCTTACTTAAGTAAGGTTCAATTTTAATAGGTTTAAATTAGGTAGGGTTCAAATAAAGTCTAGGGATTAGAGTCATGTGCCAATTAATATTGTATCCTATTTAAAGGTAGATTTTGCCCCTTTTCAAGACAGATTTTTGACATTAATTTCATTATAACCTTTGAGAGAAATCTCTTTGATTATTGAATTTCTATTCTAAAGAGAATTAGGTTGCATGCATCTTAAGTTACATGTAAAGGTTGATTCTATGATACTCGTATTTATCATAGAGTAGATCATCGGGTAGGCGTTTCATTGAAACTTTGATTTACATTCATTTCCAGTGTAGTAGTTGGCTAGGAATTGATGTTCCACGTTTGATTGGTTTTCTATGGCATAATACGTTTCTTCCATCTATGTTATTTTTCATCCTTCTACTTTGTAACTTTTGGTTAGGCTGCACAATCTATCCTTTTATTTTTGTTAATTTTGAAATTTGCTTGATTCATATGTTTCTTTTGATACAAGAATAAGTTCTCAACTCCACGTTTACATTCCGTGAGCAAAAATACACATAAGTTATTGTGTTAAATAAATTTTGATGATAACTAAACTTTGGTGGTACATTTAATTGAATGTGTCGTATGAATCGCAAGTGACTTGAAGCGTATTGAGAACATATATAATATGTTAATGTTTTGCAAGGGAGTTAACAGTATTAACTCAAAGTAAAAGGATTTGTAAAACTTATTGAAGGCCAAGTCTAGAATAGAAATTCTGGACATAGGTGTCTACAATACTCTTTTACGATAAAATGATCCTTCTTGTTTGCTAGAAAACTCGAGAGGTCTATTTTATTGTACGTAGTTCTTTGAAATGCAAGTTACTCGTACTTTTAGAAAACTGAAGAAATCGAGCAATTCGATTCTAGGTTAATCACGGATGCTTGCATGAATGATTTGAAAAGGAAAAACAGAGTAAATAAAAAATGTTCTTTATTTTTGGAAATTAGAATTTGTCTCGATGTTTCTTATTATCGGTGTGACCACATCTATAATAATGCATTCCATGGAGAATGTATAAGGAGATACCAAGAATGATTGTATAATTTGGTCTTAACTACCTACTATGTGGACCCTCACCTATATTAAATGATTTTACTATTTCTCTGTAGGTTATACAACCCTCACCAATCGCTAAACCCATACTGCAATGGTTTCCATTTTCACATAAGTATGATCTTATTACAATGATTCTACCCAAAGCAATAAATTATGAAACAAAGCAACATTCCCTTGTAAAGATCGATGCCTACCACCCATAACTTGTCAATCACCTCCTCATGAGGATTTCAACAATGATCTCTTCTACCCACCCACTACAAAAGACTCTAAAGAGATCCCCAAGAAGTCTCCTAGTTCTTTTTTTTATATGTGAAAATAAAGATATACCACAAAATCCTACGCACCATGGTATTTATACAAGTCAAGAGTCTTCATAAGGACAACTCTTGTAGTTTCCTCAATCTCTTTGTGCAAAACTTTTCTTCGCCATGAAACTCTATTTTGATAAGAGATCTTTTTGTCCACTTAGAATCCAAGCCCCACTAGGATTCTTTCCTTATGTACTCCCCTTTATTTATATGTTCAAGAGTCCTCACAAGGACATGATTTGTAGTCTCTTCAAACTTCTCGTACAACTACTTCCTTCACCTTGATACTCGACTTTTTGTAAGAATCGTGAACGCCTAGTATCCTAAACCAACTATGATCCTTTCTTTGTTCTACTACATCGGATCTTTTCTAGATCATTTCCTCAAATTAGTGTTTCCACGAATAACTACTTAGATGGACTCTCCAAGTCCTGTGTTTACATGCTATCGCACCGTGCCCAGAAAGACATCCGACATTTCGGGTTCTTTCTCACAAGAACTCTTGCTCTAACATGTTATCCATTCTGCCATCACAGACCCGATGACATATGACAAGTTGTGCCTAAATAAATGTAAACTCTTCAAGCTCGGACCTTACAATCTCCCTGTTCGGCTTTATGTGACACAACCAATCATCTAGACATGCAAGTCAATATGTCAATACGAACACACATACCTAGACATATCATCACGATCATGGGTGTTAGACACAATATTTATGTTATATGTCTAATTGAATTAATTATGGTAATTGATTTGTTTATTACATAATATTAACAATTCTAATTAGAGAAGTATTCTATTGCCATAATTAGGAGTAATTATTTGTTAATTACCTAATATTGAGAGTCCTTATTATAGTAGGATTCTGCCACCATAATTAGGATTTGACTCCAATTCCTTCCTATAAATAGGGTGTTCAGTACGCCTATTTACATACACCATTATTCATATTCTCATGTGCAGAAACCTAGAAATGTATATAGTTTCTCTCGAATTGTTGCCTTATCATCTGTGAAGACGAAAATATGAGTTCGTGGATTACAAGGAGATTCTTGTAGACTTCTGTTCGTGTTCGTGATATAATCAACCGAAACAGTACGGTTATATACGCTATCACATTAAGGTACGAATCCATTGTCGTATTTATTTATTATTAGATCCATTCTAATTAGAACAACAGTGGTATCAGATCGATGTTCCGGATCTGATTATATACAATACAAATTGTGAATAATAATGTGAATAGTTTTTCCTTCTTGAACTATGCTTGAACAACTTGTTTTGCAAATCACGATTAGAAGGAATATGAATAGAAACAAAAACAAGAAGACGTTGACAATTATGTTTGGTCGAATAATTATGATGAGTTTTAATAATGATTGAAAATTAATTCTAAAAACTAAGAAATTAAGAATTTGTTTCTTAGTATAGAATTAAGAATATTGTATGTCTTTCTTAATATTTTGGAATTAGCTTAGTATTTGTTTCTTAATTATTCTAAAATTTGCAATTAACTATGTGTCAATTATTTTTTATGATTATTTAACTATGTGTTAAAATTCTCGTATATGAGTTTTACGAATATAAGCATGCCTATATTTATTTAATTTTATATATGGGTTAAATAAATTATCTAGCATGCATGATTAAGAATGTTTTTTGTTGCTAAATGCAATTAAAAAATTTTATTCTTAGCATACATGATTATGAATTAAATTTATTTTGCTAAGTGCAATTTAATTCTTAGTATGCATGATTAGGAATTAAATTTATTTTTGCTTAGTGCAATTTAATTCTTAGTATGCATGATTAGAGATAATATATGCTAAGTGTAATTTCAATATCAAGCATACTTATGTGAATTAGGAATTAATTTTATTAAAGAATATGTTTCCAACTAATAAAATTAATGAACAAATAATTATTAACCATGTGTTAATAATTAAATGGTGATAATCAAATCATATGACCATCATTATTTCGAATTTCAAAACAAATTCGCATTAATTGTGCTTGTGAGGGATTGTCTAGAGCTGGTTGTTAAGTGAGACTATTGTGCCGCCACCAGATATTTGGACCCTTTCACGAGGAATGGTAACACTGTCTAGGCAGCTGATCACCGAATTATAGTACTAGATCAGCTACCTGGGTGATTACCGAATCGGTTAAGCATCCCATATGAACCAATTTAGATTCTTTTGATAGTTTCAAAAATTTTCCTTTAACTATGTGTTAAAAGAAAATCGAATTGCTATACGTTAACAATTTATTTGTGCTAATTACTTTGGCTAGAACAAATTAAAATTAAATAAAAAAATGCTCTACAACAAAAAACACTAATTGTTACAATTAATAATTACATGTGCCAATCGATTTGGCTATATGTGTTACTATGTATTTTTTGCTTGAATTTGTTTCAATATGTGAAAGTTAGATTTTCCTAAAAATCTTGTGGTTATGAAGGATGTGATGATTATGAGCCTAGCAAAATTTTTGAACGTATAACATAATTCAAAATTCTTCACAGAAAATCTAATTTTAAAATTTGGCTTAATGTCCTTATTGAAATATACTTGCATAAATGGCACCCGCTAGTATGATAGCCGAACTCTCATCCAACGATAAGTTCAATGGATTGAACTACGACTTCTGGTCCAGGAAGATTCAGTATCTCCTAGACGAGAAAGACGTTCTTGATCATATAACCATGAAAAAACCATCAAAAACCTTACCAACCTACGAAGCGTGGGTAAAGAAGGATCATAGTGCATGCTATGCTATGTTGTACTACATGCATAATGACCTGGTTAGCACCTACAATATAGAGCCCATGACCAAGTCCATATGGGACAAACTAAAGGAGAAATATGGCCAAACATCAGCTATAAGGCTCTGTGCCTTGCACCAAAATTGGCTTCAGTACAAGATTGATTCGAGTCAATCTATACCTCAACACCTCCGCATCATGAATGCCATGCTTTGCGATCTCAAGGTTGGCGGGATCGATATTTCTGAGTTCGAACATGTGAATAATGTGATCTGTTCACTACCTGACGAAAAGGAAGACAGAAGCTGAACTCCCTTCAAAACTTTGATGAACCAAGACGTGAATATAAAGACATTTGCTGACATATCCAAACATTTTGAGCTTGAAGACGAGAGCCTGCGAGCTTCCGCACCTCCTGCCAAAGTTCTTGCTACTCATGGGCGAAACTCTAAGAGAAACAAGAACCTTGACAAGTCGGCAATGAAGCCTCAGAAACCTGCCACAAAGAAAGTAACTAAACAACTCAAGGCAAACAGTCTGAAGAACAAGGCACACATGAAATATTTTTACCACGGAAGGAAATGTCATTTCTCTCGGGATTGTTCCAAGTCCAAAAAGGTACCTTTCACACCCAATAACCCAAAATTATGCGTCTGCTCCCATGCAATAGTTGCTAACTCCTTTCCTAAATGGATTGTTGATTCAGAAGAGTCCAACACGTAGTGAATGATCGTGCTGGATTTGTCGAGTTTCATCGTTGTGGCACCGAAACACGAAGCGTAACCATGGGGAATGACAGTGAAGACAATGTCATTGGTATTGGCACTTACAAGCTCCAGCTTCATAGCGGGAACACATTGTTGTTACACAACACAATCTATATGCCGAGAGTCCGCTGTTGTTTAGTTTGTATTGTTTCTTTGCTACAATTAGGTTTTTCATTTAATTTTTGTCCTAGTGGATTGAAAATTGAGTATGGTAATGATGTGTTTGGTCACGGCCCATACAAACATCGTTTTTGCATTCTTGATTTGGATGATATCTATAACAATTTTATTAATTCATAGTTTCTAACAATGACATAACTTCTAAATCTGTTAAATGACATGCTGGACTTGGTCACATTAGTCAAGATAGGTTAAACAGACTCGCTAAGTGCGGTCTATTGAACCAACTCACAAAGGCTAAATTGCATATGTGTGAACCTTACTTAAGTGGCAAGGCTAGCAAGAAGTATTTCGGTAAGGCTTCTTGAGCCTCAAGTCTATTAGAACTAATCCATTCTGATATTCGTGGACCCATGAGCGTGAAAACATGCAATGGGGCTTCTTATTTCATTACATTCATAGACGACTAATCGCGTTTCGGATGCGTGTATGTATTGTCTCATTGCCATGAAACACTTGATGTGTTCACAAGCTACGTAGCAGAAGTAAAGAATCAGTTGGATAGAAGAGTTAAGATTCTTCAAACCGACCGTGGTTGCGAATACCTTTCTGATTTGTTCAAAGGGTATTATGACGAAAAGGGCATAGTAAGGCAACTCACCATTCCTTATACCCTACAACAAAACGGTGTTGCGGAACGTAGCCATCGCACCTTGCTTGATATGGTTAGGTCTGTGATGGCGCAAGACAACCTATCCATTAACTTTTGGGGAGATGCATTGCTCACGGCAATATACATCCTTAATAGAGTACCAAGCAAGAGTGTACTCACCAATCCCTGTGAATTATGGAATGGAAGAAAGCCAATCTTAGACCATATGTGACCATTGGGTTCGGCGGGACATGTGCACAACCCAACCCATCAGCATGGCAAACTTGGTCCAAGAGCAACCAAGAGGGTGTTCATTCGATACCTTGAGCATTCAAAAGGATATGTAATGTTCGACGAACACCCGAATGGGGGCATAACTGAAATCGACAGTCGGAACGTTGAATTTCTAGAAGATCAGATCCCAATTATCCAAGAAATAAAATAGGATGGTCAGTTGTATATACAAGGAAAAGGAAGAAATGAGCAATATTTCCTATGCAAGTGCTATAGGGAGTTTGATGTACGCTATGTTATGTAGACGGTAAACATCTGTTTTGCGGTTGGATTGGTGAGCCTTTACCAAAGCAACCCAAGATCTGCTCACTAGCAAGTTGTCAAGAGGATCTTTTGTTATCTTCGTGGAACGATCGATCTAGTTTTATGCTATCAACGGGGAGACTTGCGTTTGAAGGGTTTATGGATGCCTATTGGGGAAGTGATTTGAATGT
Organism: Pinguicula moranensis; assembly: GCA_028565015.1. Classification (NCBI taxonomy): domain Eukaryota; kingdom Viridiplantae; phylum Streptophyta; class Magnoliopsida; order Lamiales; family Lentibulariaceae; genus Pinguicula; species Pinguicula moranensis. Next base: position 13,568 of record JAOWBN010032728.1, on the reverse strand, counting down.
GTCCAAGTCGACCTCTGGATATGTCTTCATCCTTGGTGGAAGAGCCATATCTTGGTGCACCAAGAACCAATGCTATATCACTTTGTCAACTATGGAAGTAGAATATGTCGCATGTAACGTAGAAGTGCAAGAGGCACTTTTAGATTAAAAGTTTTCTAAGTACCTCGATTTGGTTTTGAGACTCGATGATCCTATAGAAATAAACTGCTGTAATACTACAACGATTCAGTTCGCTAAGGATCCAAAATTCCATAGGAAGACAAATCACATCCAGAGACGCTACCACTTTGTTCAAAGATGCTATCAACAAAGTGGATATAAGTATCAAGTATATTTTCTACTAACAAGATGATTGGTGATCCGATGGACAAACTCATTCCTAGAGATATGTTTAGAGCTCATGTCATGAGTCTAGGATTACGTAGGGTTTGATCACATCTTGTAAACGATAAGGACATTTTTTTTGTAACAATTTATTGTGAAATGAAATTTACGTTTTCTTTTATTTTAGCAATACTCTCGTGTATGCAATCAGTTAATAACGCACAATAAATATCACAAAAAGCTTAATGATTCGCCCTATCACACGAGAAATCGCCCTTATGCTTGCGTAACATGAAAGATGAGACTGATAAATATTCTGGACAGTCGCTTCAGTAGGTCTGAAATGAGATTCTAAGTGAATCAAATGTGAAATGTCTGAGTTTTTACATTAAAGCTTTAAAGCCGAATGTAGAGGATAAAAAAAAACTAAGAATATTTATCAACGGCTACGATTCGCATGGCATAAGCGAGTGACATGCCCACCTAAGTGGGAGTCATGGCATGACACACATATCATACTGCGTGTGCTACAGGACGACCTTGTGAAAATGATAAAAGAATCCCCCGATTGTCATTGTGTGATCACATGGACATACTTTTGTCTACTTAGATATTACTCTTTGACTTAGAGAGCTATGGCTTGAAGTTGAAATTTGATGATGCTACTTTAGTATGTCATCTAAGGGCTAGGATCTATATAGTCCAGTGGTTACAGATGGTCATTAGTGTCTAAGAAATAATCTTTCTAACTTCACCATATTTGCTATGGCGGTTACATTAAGTATGTAACCAAATATTGTATAGCTTAAAGAGATATGTAGTTATCGGTGATGCGAAGAAGATTTGGGGTATCGTTGCTTTGAAAGTGTTATGTTAGTTAGATGATGACTTAATATGACACTACTAGTTACTTTATGGTCGCACGACTCATTTCTCGTATGAAGCTTCGGAAGATTTTGAAAATTGTATTTTGTAATATGGCTTATGTAGACGAGTTGAAGCTATTAGACAAAATATATATGCTATATGTCTAATTGAATTAATTATGGTAATTGATTTGTTTATTACATAATATTAAGAATTCTAATTAGAGTAGTATTCTATTGGCATAATTAGGAGTAATTATTTGTTAATTATCTAATATTGAGAGTCCTTATTATGGTAGGATTCTACCACCATAATTAAGATTTGACTCCGATTCCTTTCTATAAATAGGGCGTTCAGTACGCCTATTTACACACACCATTATTCATATTCCCATGTGCTGAAACCTAGAAATGTATACAGTTTCTCTCAAATTGTTGCCTTATCATCTGTGAAGATAGAGATCTGAGTTCGTGGATTACAAGGAGATTCTGGTAGACTCCTGTTTGTGTTCGTGATATAATTAACCGGAACAGTAAGGTTCTATATGCTTTCACATTAAGGTACGAATCCATTATCTTATTTATTTATTATTAGATTTATTCTAATTAGAACAGCAAGGGATACCACCATCATCATGGATTGATGGTTTGCATTGATGGCCTTTGATCCCCTCTTTTGCGCCGTATGGAACCCAAGCTAATTTTTACTATCCGGAGAACTATCTCCCTTTGCTCTGACGCCAAATGGAGAGCTAGTCTCAAATAGGAGGAAAATTTTCGTCGATATCTCCCCCTACATCCTTGCTTAACTCAGCTAGACTCCATTGAAAATAAGCATTCTTTCTTGCTAAAACGACCTTTGTCGATCAACCTGATGAATATTTGTAATGAAGTTAGCGACATCAATTATAATCTAGCAGGACTATGACCAGTTTCACCATGCTCGAACGATGAACCAGTTGCTAAAGGCTTTAGATCATCAACTTAGTTAGCCAACAGTGTCAATGTGGAAACCAAAACATCTATTGGGATTCCCATATCATTGCCAGATGAGCGCATAGCTTGTCGGTCCAACAATTGTAATAGCAGATGTAAATGCTTTAGCATCAGTCTTGTAGTGATTAAAGTTCGACATAGTCCAGAATGTATTCATAAGTCATCCTCTCCAGCTTAAGCATAATGGGCTTTCCCAAACAATACACTAGTATTCTTGTATAGGTCAAATTCAGAGTAACAATTTGATACAACACAAAATACATGGCTGTTAGAGAGTTGTTGGAAGGGAAATCGACTAGGTTAAGTAATTACCACTAGTAACTACAGAACAATCCGCATCCTCGGTCAAAGATTTAGAATAGCTATGCTTAGAGCATCACTCTCCCAACCAAATAACTCATTAATCAGTGATTTGGTAAACTTTACCATCAACATACCTTGAACATATACTCAGGTTCGTCTTGAGTATGAATTACCTGCCTTCTAAATGAGTTAGCTTAGACACCTTCAGAGTTTGCTCATGGTGGACGCCTTTCCTATTCTAAAAAATATAACGACCTATGCAACCATGATCGTTACCTTTGGATGCCTTGTGTGATAGTGTGAAGCTCAAAAACTTGCACAGGTTCCACCTGCGTACATAAACTTATAGGCAAATGGATTATTATTATTATTAAAATGTTTCTGTATAGGTAAAGCTTTTGTATTAATAAAAATAAAAGTTGGGCACAAAATGAACTGATTATTATGGATTGATTAATTATGAACGCTTCCCTATTTACAACTTAGGCCTCTTTTGTACCCATAATGATTTTCTCCTTTGCTTTTCCTTTTAATTTTGTAGTTTTCGAGTATTTGGTAAAATTATGAAAAAATTGAAAAAGTTATTGAAATAGTGTTTGCAATTAAAATTCGTAAGTTGATTAAATAGTGTTTATAGTTAAATTTGGTAAGATAACTTTAATTTATTACCATTGCCATTAAAAGTAGAAGTAGAAAAAAAATAGTCTGCTACCTACTTCTGAAATACTGTTTTTGAAATAATCTAAAAAAAAGGAGAAGCAGAGTTTTAAAATACCATTTTTGAAATAATCTGAAAAAAAAGAAGAATGAAAAAAATAATCTGAAAAAAAATGTTACAATACATCTCATATTCATTACATCTAATGTTTAATTTATGAGCTTTCAATTTTGGGCTTGCTGGCAGAGTCCAAAGGCCCACTCTCTAATTAAGTTATGAGGCTGCTTACTTTTCTGTTAACCAATAACGTTAGAAACTAGCAATAATGAAAGGAAAAATGATATAGCGCAAGACAAAAGAACGCAAGACAAGTGCAAGACAAAGTGATTTCACCATTATACCCTCGTGCTAAACACTGATACAAAAATTAACACTGGATATAATTGTCCATTTTATGTTGTCATGCACTTGTCTTATTCTCTTTTGTCCTTCGCTATATCATTTCTCTAATTAAAGATGAGCTTTCTACTACAAAATGAAATCTAGACGAATGTAGTAAGGGAGACACACCATAGATAGATACAATCTAGGTCGGGTGATAATCACTATGAAGCTTCCGCTTATTATCTACATTACTCAATCTTCATTGTGAAGATCAAAGCGAAAAGCAAACTTTAAAACAAAGTCGGATAGTAGGGTTACAAAGCAGGAGATATGCTTCGTACTTAGATTTTTTTGTACTTAGTTTGACAATAATTAAAAGAATGTCAATAAAAAAAATAAATTAAATATAAAAAGAAAAGAATTTTGTCGATACAACAACAAATGCATGGTCACTAGAATCTCTCTAGCAACTCTATTTTAGTTATTGTACTGGTTAAATGCTTTTGATTGTTTTAATCAATTTTATTCCCCTCAATTAAATCTTCCAATCCTGAATATTAACAACCCCAAGCGAAGTCATTTTGCCGAGGGTGTAGAAGTACAATTTTAAGACGATGTAAAAATATTAAAATATAGTAAGATATTATCTAAAATGTTAAAACTGTACAGAAAAATCCTTGCAAACTATATAGTAGAAATGATAAGATTACCCTTGATGATACACCTAGAAAATTGTATTATCATTCTAAAAGGATATTGCCATCTTCTTCTAAGAAACAAGAATTTTCAGTTTGCTTCAAAAGCCTTCAAATTCTATGAAAAATTTACAAACATATGAACTCACTTACAGGGGGTGTGGCCGCCCCTCCGACGTGGCTTCTCCCCTACTTACATCTTTGTAATTTTTTTTTTTTTTGTAAAGTCAAATTTTCATTAATAACTAATTGGCCAATTAGCCTTACATCGGTGGTCTTGAGTAGAGGTTAATCTGATCCTCTGCTCACGGGTGACTAATTGATCGAGTATCAATTCAGTTTCATTACATTTGCTATTTGCCACTTGCCATTAGTGACATCAAAACATGAGGCTGATGATCATCATAGTTGTGCGAATTTGATTTTACAACAGAACCGCAGTACCCGCATCCAATCTCCAATAGTGACTCCACTTTGCTGGATTTTTTGTGTGCTGATAACCAATACCAGTCGTTAGTTTGTACCTATTGTAGTGGTTGTGTGTTGCGCATCTCAGCATCGAACCGAACTGCATTCCGTTCGATCCATAGATACCAAACCGTTGCCTACCATACTGACCTCCAAACTTCTGCACCAGCTTTGTCTGCGACACGCTGCATATGTCTCTTAAAGTACGTATGTACGTCTGTGTAATCCACATAAATAACGCCAAACTAGTTATATACTTCGCTCCAAAGATTGTGGGCATTCTAACAATTGACAAACAGCTGAGCAGTTTCTTTATCCGAACCGTAGATGACGCATTGCTGCATCATTTCAGTAATTTGCATCCCTTGATCTATGAGTTTGTCCAAAGTAGGTACCCTATCCCGCATCAAGCGCTAGGAGAACATTTGTATCCTTTTGTGGTGAGAGTTTTCTCCAAACTTGTTTAAGGTTGTTCGGGACAGTGTTTGCATTCATGTGCTATGCTTTCAATGTTGCGTATCCTAATACTCCGAGTATTGTTGCACGCCTTCGCCACCCTCTCAGTGCAATACATCACAATCACCTAGAGAGGTATTAATATATGTTAGCAGTTGGAGCAATTCCTGTAGAAGGATTTGTTTCCTTGATCTCAATGGACGCCTGGAAGATGATTTTCGTTCTCTGTTTTCTAGCCTACTTGCTAATATTTCCTTCACTATTTTATTCTATTGTAAGCTGAGTCTGTACAAGCACTCTGAACGAAAGCAAAATATCCTTCACCAGATCAATCGTATCTCCAGAATAATGCTTTATCTTCCTTTGATTTTCAATTTCATTCTATCTTTAAACCATTGTTCAGATGCCAGCTTCCATATGTCACCCCAATAATTAGACAAAGAATCAGGCATTGTTAGTAACTCCCAGTTGCACATGTGATTGGATCCCTGGGATCCCTGGTAGTAGTTTGAGGTGATCGATCTCCTTGGTCCAAAAGCTGTTTGGTTCGTTTCTTAGGCACCATAACCATTTAGCCAGGAGTGCTTTGTTCATCAACTTTGTGCCTCTCACTGCCAGACCCAACTTTATTTTGGCTAGACATGTTTTTCCAGCTGATCCAGTGTATTGGACGTGTATTGCTCGCATTCTGTTTCCAAAGGAAGTTGGCCATGATTTTGTAAATGGATTTGATTATCTGCTTTGGGGCCTTTAAAAGGAGTAGGTAGTATACAAGGATGGCAGAAAGTGCTGACCGAATAAGTATAACTCTTCCTGCCAATGAGAGATACTCGTTGTCCCATTTTTGTGCTCAATGTTTGATCACATCCATCACATTGTTTCACATTCTGCACCTACGTGGATTGTCGCCTGAAGGTAGACCTAGATAAGAACATGGTAAGGAGGCTACCTTGTAGTGTAGTTATTCAGCCAATCTTCCTACATTTTTTGCCTTCGTGTTCATTTCGAAAATTCTGCTTTTGTTGTAATTGATTGGCAGTCCAGAAATTAACTCAAAAATTCTTAGGACGCCTTTCACTGCTAGTATGTTTCTTTTGTTCCCTTTAACAAAAGAAAATGTATCATCCGCATATTGAAGGTGAGATAGGGAGATACTTCCCACCTTAATTGTAGAGATTTTCTTCATTTCCATAGCTTTCCTTAGCAACATATGTAGCCCTTTTACAACAATCAAGAAGTGGAAAGGGGATAAGGATCCCCTTGTATGAAGCCCCTCCTTAATTTGAACTCACCTGAACTGGTACTAGGGGTGAGCATGCGAAAGTTCCACATTTGCCCGCATGTGTTCTGCTTCTACTTCTGCAGATTTACGAAAAACCATTTTGGGCTCTTCATTCCGCTCAATGAATATTTTGTGGAATGCAAATTCCGCTTTCGCAAAAAACTTGCAAAAGCGGCTAATGTTCTACCATTTTTTCAAAAACAATATTAATTATTAATACATTCTTATTTTTTTTTAATTATTTTAGTTTTCCTAATTAAATGAAAATCAGATCAAATCCCCTAGGGCAGTTGGTCGTTTCGTTGCATGAACATGAAAATGCAGAAATGAAAAAATAGCAAAAAAATGGTTCAACTCTTGAAACTATTGGGATCAACTATAAATGTAAGAATTGATAAAATCTATGAGAATAGTTGTGATATAATTTTAAAGTGATAATAGTATCAATGCAATCCCCCACGCTAGATTCTACATGGTACAACGAAGTTTGTAAATTGTGAGAGTTGATTGTGACATGAGTTCAATGGGATGTGGTTAGTACCCCTGATTAGGATCAACACTAGATAATTGAGCTCAATTGAAACGGAGAAACAAACCTAAATTGATTCAGAGAACGAGAGGATTCAAAGAAACTAAGAAAATTATTACCTGATTAAGAAGTGGCGTCGCGGTGGCCGGCTATGAGGATTCAGGGAACGAGAAGTGAGTATCTGAGAAGAGAGCGAGAGATCTATTAAGAGAAAGCGCAACACTTGTAGGGGTGGCCAAATGGTTCGGGTCGGGAATCGGGAAACCCGAAGATCGAATTCCCGATTACCCAAAAATGTCGGGTAATCGGGAATTGGGAACGGGTTCGGGTTTTGGGTAATCAGGTATCGGGAAATCGGGTAATTTTTTTTTTTACATTACAATTTTTTCGGGTATTTGGGTATTTCCCAAACCCGTCCCGTCCCGATACTCGAATTCCCAATTTTTTCGGGTAATCGGGAAGTCGGGACGTTATCGGGACCGAAAATTCGGTCCCGATCCTTATCGGGACGGTATCGGGAAACGGGAATACCCGTCTCGATATCCCGTTTGGCCACCCCTAAACACTTGTTTTCTTTCTCGTTCAATTTTTCTTGTTTAATATACACTTTTGCAAAAAATAAAAAACTTCCGCATTCTGCTTTTGCGAGAAAACAGAGTTTGCGGATGCAGAAGTCTACGGTAGTGAAGCCGAATGCAAAAACTCTGCATCCAATGTCCACCCCTAATTGGTACCATTAATTAAAACAACCGCATGAGGGGTAGTGATGCATTCTCGGATCCACTCTATCCATGTTTGGCACAATTCCATTTTTTTCCAACAATTTTAGTAGGAACTTCCAATCTACCACGTCAAAAGCTTTAGAGAAGTCTACCTTCAGTAGCATTGTGGCTTTTTGGGACTTCTTAATGTTGTGGATAGCTTCATTTGCTACAAGAACTCCGTTAAGAATCTGCCTGCCACAGATGAAGGTTGTTTGGTTCTGAGAGATATTTTTTTCATGGCCCTCTTCATTTTGTTGGCCAGCATTTTGGCAAGTATTTTGTATCCACAACCTATTAGTGAAATAGGCTGAAAATGCTCCAGTAAGACAAGTTTGTTAATCATTGGAAGCAGAGAAATGAAAGTTGAATTGATGCCTTTACTTAGATGTCATTTGCGGTAGAATTCCAAAATAAATAGAATAAAATCCTGTTTGAGAATGTCCCAATGTTTCTGAACAAAGCGAAAGTTGTATCCATCCGGACTCAAACTCTTTGTAGCTGAGCAACTCCAAACTGTGGCTTTAATCTCTTCCTTAGTGAAGGATTATCTTAGGAGTTAATTATCTTCTGTAGATAAGGTTACGGAGGCTGGAAGTTCCAGAAGGGTGTGGCCAATCTTTAGAAAGGTATTGCTTTGCAAAGAAATTTCATCTTCAACATCACCTGTCCATGTGCATTCCCCAAATTATGTTAATCTTACAGTTACCATTGACTCGTGCCTGTAAAAAGTGAGTATTAGTATCACCTTCTCGGATCCATCTTGATATAGACTTTTGTTGCAAGAGAGATTCTTTGTTATGAAGGGATTGCTGTAGAGCAACACAGAGTTCTAGTCGCTGTGATTTCTATTTTGCATTGAAACCTTACTCAACCATATCATCTAAAATGTTCGGCTTGAGTTTCAGTTCCTCGACGTACATGTCTATTCTACCCAAAACATCCTTGTTCCAAGCTGAAAGTTTTAATCTCATCAATCTTAATTTCTTGTGTAATACATAGCTTCGGTAACCATTTACTTGGAGGGCATTCCATTCTGTTTCCACAAACTCGGAGAAACCCTTATCAGACTCCCAACAATTCATAGTACAAAACACTTTAGGCCCCCAGTTAATTTCTTCATTCTTAAGTAGGATAGGCCTATGATCCGATGTAGCTCTCTCTATTCCAATATGGTATAGCTCAAACAATTCGTCCCCCCATGTTTCGAACAGGAGAAACCTATCCAGTTGATTGAGACAAGCTCCGCCTCTTGAGGTACATGTAAATCGAGTCTATTGAAGGGGTATGTCTACCAAATTGAGGTCCAGGATGAACTGATTGAACTCCATCATGATATGAATTTTTTCCAAACTTGTGGCAAAACCACACACCTAATTCGATGGCTCAAAACACACGATCAAAAGGAATGAATTTGTTGTGTTTACGTCTGAAGACAACTTGTGTCAAGCAACAAAAAGTCACAAAAAATTATAACCGAGAAAGCCAACAAATAATAACCCAAAGATAACTTGTATTAACAGGAATTAAGGATAAGTTCTATGAAAACTCGACACCACTTAACTTGAAACGAAGAGATAAGTCGAAACATGGTTTAAAACCAAGAGAGAATACAATCTCACATAAAAACGCATAAAACTTAATGTTCTACAATACAAAGAAGTCACCCCTATTTATAGCTTAGAGGGTCGAAATTATGCCCCTAATAATGTGCTAGAAGTCGAAAATAGCAAAAAGGAAATAAATAACCTAATGATGGACTCTTCCTTAATGACTAGATTGTTCTAAAGAAGCTTTCGTTCTTTGAGAGATCCTTGTCTCCTTTATTAAGTAAACCCATTAAATAATAATGGATTCTTCCTTAATGAGTAGATTTATCCTTAAAGAAGATTTCATTATTTGAAATATTATTGTCCCCTCCATTAAGTAAACTAATTAGGGTGTGTTTGGTAGCCGGATAGGAGTAAACCAGGTTCGCGGACTACTATGGGACTAACACGGATAAGTGCGTTTGGTAGGGACATTCAGTTTTTTCCTGTAGTTGATTTAAGGTGTTTAGTAGTCGTCCCTCAGAATACGGATTACTCACTCCTACACGGATTACTAACTGAAATTACTAATATGCCTTTTTTAGTCCCTTTTAAGTTAAAATGGATTAATTTAATTGATTAAGTTAAAAGTGGATTAATGTACTTTAATTAATTAATATATCAATTTAAATAAATAAAATTAATCAATATAATTTATTTCTATACTATATTTAATTTATAAATTTATTGAATAAATTAAATTAATTAATATAATAATTATTAAAATTTAATTAATTGACATAATAATTGAAATAAATAAATTAGTTGATATGATAAATTAAATAATTTAAATTAATTCATATAATAATTTAAATTAATTAGAATAACAATTTAAATCAATGTAATTAATTATTTAATTTATTGAATCAAATAAATTAAATTGTTTAATATATTTCAAATAAATTAATTTGTTTATATATTAAACTAAAATAATAAATAGTTGAAAGATTAAGGGTAAAATGGGTCTTTCAGATGGGCGGTTAAAGCTGGATTACTCAAACCCACCATGATGGAGGGATTAAATCATAGGCTTTAATCCGACTTCGTCCAGGTTTGTCCCTGCTCGAAGAGTAATCCGTCGGGGAGGCGGATTACTACACGGGGTACCAAACGCCGGATAAACCTGGTTTACTAGAGGTAACCAAGTTAATCCACCCACAGTCCAGCTACCAAACAAGGCCATATATGGTCATCCAATAGGTTTGATTGGTGATCAAAAAATGCGAAGGGAATAATGGGGTATGTTCTGTATATAGAATCCAGAGACTTTCGAGTTGGAAAGTAGTTGGGAGAAGTAGAGAATGCTAGTTGTGGTCAGACGTCGGGGGGCAACGAAATGGAAAGTCACAATTGTCAATTACCCTTACAAACTACCGTCAAAGAAATAGTTATGGGTGGAGCTCATTAATAAACTACAACAGCCAGAAACATGCTCTTGTGCCTTTGCAGAGACTTCAATGTGGTAAGAAACATAGAAGAACGAAAACATCAGCAAACAAACCCTTCCATTAATTGACTATGAATTATTACTAATCAATATTCTAGAGCTTATCATTGCAGGTACCGAGATACATCCGAAAAAAGGTCAGTTGGAGATGGCAGCCAAATGGAGAGCGACATATCTACATGGTGCGATCTTCTTACACTGAAATAATACAATTTATGGGTTTTCGATGCAGGACAATACTGTGTTGGCAACAAATTGGAGTAGTAGCTCGCCAAAACGCATACATGCATTTGTTTGATGAATGACAACTTTCGATAAACTGCATGCCCGAGGCATGCTCACTACACAACTACTAGCTCCTAGACGTGCCTTCTGCCACGTAAATGAAGAAATCCTTCGCCATGTATTCTTTGAATGCGACATCATATACAAAATAGGGCATAATGTCTACAATTGGCTGAGATATTGCTATGTCAGAAGTAATAATCCACTACATTACTACATTCAATACCTGGAGTTGATCAAGTGGAAGAAGTCAATGCAAAACATGGAAATCCTTCTAGCACAGTTTGGATAAGGAAAACCCACAACAATTTTGTATTCAATTATGTGCCGCCAAACACCAAACAAATATTAGAATGCACAAAGGTCTCCTCCTGAATTAGGCATCCACACATAATAAACTGGATGCAAGGTTGGTGTTGGCGGATTGACTACAAAATCCCTGCACATGTATTAGATTCAGATATGTGTGAAGTTTTTATAGTTGATACTTTGTAATTTTTTGATGAAAGCAGTACAATTAATAAAATAATTAATTTTTTAGATAAAAAAATATATAGAACATTCTCTAATATCCTAAAATTGCATAAATGGTGCTTTTAGTAAAACTTAGGTTGGGTTTGGTTCGGGAAAAAGTTATTCATGGCCATTTTGATAACTCTAAATTCCGGTTCGTGAAAAATACGTAGATCGTGTTTGGTATACACTTTTTTGCGGGGGCGAGATTGATCCGAAAATGCGTTCTCCGTTTGGTAGAAGTGATAACTCTTTGATAACGTTGGTTCATCATTTTATGTAAGGGTGAAATTCCTGAAATACCCCTTATCCACACTATAAAAATCAAAACCCTAACTTCTCACCACAATTTTCATTCCAAATTTCGAGAAGCATCGCGAGGAAGATGGTGAAATCTGCTTTGAGTGCCCATTCGTGTCGCAACCGCCCACCGCCGACCAGATTTTCTATGAGTTTACACCTCGGATGTGGGCGCAAGGCAAATTCTACCCCCTAAGGCCAACTGGTTCTGTTTCGCCAGTGCAAAATTCAGTTCCCCCACCTGATCATTTTCAGGCAGAACATGCATTGACAACCCTATCATCATTGACGATGACCTTCCCCCAATATCGCAAATACCACCCGATTTCCAGTACTTGTACGTGACGCCACAGAGGAAGACTCGCAGAACTAAGAAGGAATATTTTCATAATCTCTTTCATATTTTTCTGCCAGAACCCAAGCCTGACATCTCCGCGCCGTGTAGTACCGATGATGCAGTAATGTACTATTTTTTGCATTTTCTTTCAGGGAGTTCTTTCTATGTCGTCATAGTTCAACTTTGCCCATAAATCTCTTTCATATTTTTCCGACAGGGAACAATCATGGATACTGTATACAAAGGAGGTGATGGGTTGGAGATCACAAAATGACTTGATGTTGTTTTGTTTAGTCAACTATTTTCCAACCCTTGGCGCAGTTTTGTTTGTCCATTGCGTCTATTTTGTTTAGTTCATGTACTTACGACTGTAGCATATATATTTTGGATGCATCTTGAATTGAATATTTTGTAGCATTTTGAATTGGAAATCATGTAAGTTTTAGTATAATTTGTCCGCTTTGATGATTCTGCGAAGAAAGATATATCAATGACTTTATGCTTTATGTTCCAAACATATAAACCTCAATACAACCTGAAAGGATCACAAAAAAATTCAATTATAAATATTAAAGAACAACCTGAACAAACCTTGAAAACCATGTTTATAAGGCAAAAAATGAGTTAAAGATCATTTACCCCTTGTACTATACCTATTAGTTAACTTACTTCCCTGTACTTCAAAAGAGCTACTTTATCCCCCTGCACTTTCAAAAAAAAGCTCACTGCCCCCGAGTGTTGTTCACGCGCGATTCGGCGATTGGAGAAATTTTTATTATATGAAAAAGTCAATTTTACACTTACCATTTTTCAAAAGTACAAGGGGGTAAAATAGTTTTTTTGAAAGTACATGGGGTAAAGTACCTCTTTTGAAAGTACAGGGGCAAGTAACTCTTTTGAAATTACAGGGGAGTAAGTTAAACAATAGGTATAATACAGGGAGTAAATGGCCTTCAACTCAATAAATCATGACTATTTCCACACTGTTGTCTGTAGGGCGTGGAATTATTAATTTAATTTATTTAATTTATTTAAATGAGTATAATAATTAATTTAATTTATTATATTATATATAATAATTAATTTATTTTATTTGAATTATTATATTAATTAATTAAATTTATTTAAATGAGTATATTAATTAATTTGATTTATTTAAATGAGTATTATAATTAATTTAATTTATTTAAATGAGTATATTAATTTAAATTATTATATTGAATAATTAAATTAATTTAAATTATCAATATAATTTTTTTTTTGGAAAGGCCAAATTTTTATATATACAATATATACAGAGTTTTTGGTACTGATACATCTGCTAATACAGCACCATCATTCACTACCATTGACCACTTAGCTACGCCCTGGTCAA
>JAOWBN010032717.1:0-10236 GCA_028565015.1 Pinguicula moranensis | reverse complement strand
TAGGAAGCACTCAATTCAGATTTTGTGCATTTGTAAGACATTTGGGAGATTTCCTTAGTCTTTTCAAAAACTCTTTTTAAACTTATCTAAAGCTTGTTTTGGGTTTTAGTGGCGTTTACTTTTTCGAAACACACGTAAACTTAGTTCTCACCTCTTATATAGGTGAAGGGTTAAGGACTCGACAAGTGTTTGTTCATAGATCCTAGGGTTCGAACCATCTTGGTTCTTGGGTCTAATCACAAGTTGATTAGGTTCATATCATAGCCCAGGTAGGAAGAAGAGACTAAAGGGATTAATATCAACAGAAAACCATATTTCATCAGCATACAAGAAACTAAGATGGAAATTACTGAAGCAAAATTATGCACTTATCTGTGGACTGATAAAGAATTTGACTGGGTGTATCAAGGCTCTAGACGACAATCTGGGGGACTTCTCTGCATCTGGGATAAGGACAAATTTAATAGGAAATCTGCCCTTGATGTTGATGGTGCACTGGTTGTTAGGGAGACTAGTTCAAGGAGGAAATAAGCTCTAACATGTTGAATGTTTATGGTCCTCGAGACTTGGTAGCAAAGCAGAAACAATGGCAAGACATAAGAGACATTCATACAGATAAAGGAAATCATAAGTGGTATTTGGTGGGTGATTTCAATGTTGTTCTTGACTGTAGTGAAAGGAAAAGCACGTCACTCCGCCAAAATGATCAAGAAATACCTCTCTTCAGACAGTTTACTAGTGAACTAAAACTTATAGATTTACAAATGAAAAGGAGAAAATTTACATGGTACTTGAACTCTCTCACAGCCATGAACAGAATTGAAAGATTTCTATGCAATGATGTCTGGTTAAACTAGGAGGCAACATGGATACAAATAGAACATAATAGGGAAGACTCTGATCATTGTCAAGTCAGACTGGTTTTAAACACTCAAAACTGGTGTCCTAAACCTCTCAAAGTCTTGGACTGCTGGCTTGAGGACAAAAACTATGTGGAGATGGTGGAAAATATCTGTAATAACACTAACACAGAAGGGTATGCAAGTTACACAATCAAGAACAAAATTCAGGCTATCAGAGCTGGCATAAGGAATTGGAATCAATCTGCTCCATGAAATCTAGAAGCCAAAAGGAATCATGAACAAGTGCTATAAAATGGAACTGGCAACAGAAATTGTAAGCATACAACAGAATATTGCAGCAGCTTTTGTAGCCAATCATCAACTCAGAGGGGAACTAAATAAGATCACTAAACTGCTTGATAGTGTGGCATTTTACAAATCTAGAGTCACTTGGCTAAAGCACGGTGATGTGAACAACTCATATTTTCATCGATGCTTAAAGAGAAATAGGAGAAAGAATGTCATCAATGGAATTCGGTATGGAAATACATGGATAGATAATTCTAAAATGGTTAAACACATCTTCAAGCAGCACTTTGAAAAATGATACACTGAAGTTAGATGGTCAAGACCCAAAATCAGCAACATGAGCTTCAGAAACATTGGTTCAATGGCTCAAAGAGATCTGGTCACACCTTTACAGAAGCTGAAATTCTGCAAACTATATCAGATTGTGGTAATAACAAAAGTCTGAGTCCTAATGGATTGAACTTTAGGTTCATGAAGCAATTCATATATTTGATGAAAGATGATATATGTCAACTGTTCAGAGAATTTTATAGAAACTGTAAGCTGGTCAAAGGTAGTAATGCAGCCCACATCACATTGTTGGCAAAGAAAGACACTCCTCTAAGTCTTGATGACTTTACACCTAATCACTTGTAGGGGCTATAACCAAGATAATCTCAAAAGTCTTGGCTAATAGACTCAGCCACATTATGAATGACATCATTGCTCCTACTCAGATGGCTTTCATCAAGGGTAGAAAACTATTGGATGGTGTTTTGATAGCTAGTGAAGCGCTGGATGATCTGGAAAAAAAAGAAAAGAAAAAGGAAGTGCTGATCATTAAGGTAGACATCGAGAAGGGTTTTGATATGGTCAAATGGGACTATCTATATGATATTATGACACACATGGGGTTCCCTCTAATCTGGATTGGCTGGATCAGAGAACTTCTTGATTCTGCATTTACCTCTATCCTTATTAATGATAGTCCAACAACTGAAGTCCAACAGTTCTTTTGATATTGTTATTTTATACTATTCTCCAGGAAGCACAATGCAACTTGGGTTTTTTTTATAAGCCAAAATTTTATTGAAACAAAAATGGGTTACAAAATGTATATGTACAGAGGAAGCAAAACAAACACAAGAACAAAATAGAAAAATCTAGCGATGTCTAAAAGCATCAGTCCTCCATGCCTCATGGCACTCTCTGCATTCTTATTTCTGAATCGAGCAGTTGATCTTCATGTCTTTCTGATCTTTCTAGGCTTTGTGTATATGTGGCTCATCTTGGATAGTGCATGCTCCTCTGTGGCTGCACAATGCAACATGTTAAATTGTGTAGTTTTTTTAATTAAAAGCATTAAATTAAAAGGATCATCCCTTTTGCGGGTGGGAACCCATTACAAAATGACACAAACTTCTTGATAGCAATGGGTTAATTCCCCATATTACAAATTGGTCAAAATTGCATACTCGGCAAGTTCCATTCGTCTAAGCGAAGCATTCCCTTTGCCTTCTTAGATAGATGACCATTGTTCCAAAAGGTGTAATTGAGTCCCTCAGCTCTCATTTTTGCTAGTAGATCCGCTGCTTGATCTCCTTCCCTATACTGATGACGAACCTAAAGGTTTTTTCCCACTACTACTGTCATGAATTCCTCCAATAATCCCATAAATACCACAACCTACATGAGCCGTTTGTAATCCATCCCACTAGCATAAGTGAATCTGATTCCAATAAAATGTTGTCCCATCCCGTTGCCTTGCACATCCTTAGTCCCACCATTGCTGCTTGGAGTTCGGATGTGTTGTTGGATCCTATCACGAATGGTGCTGCAAATGTTGCGAGGTAGTTGCCATTGCTGTTTCTTATGATTCCTCCACCTCCTGACGGGTCGGGGTTCCCCAATGAACTGCCATCCGCATTAAGTTTAAGGCATCCTATTGGCAGTTTAGTCCAATGGATAATCCTGACTCTATCCTTCTCCTTCCATTCGACTTTGATACTTAGTTGCCTCAGCAATTCTCTATCATGTACCTGCATTTTTAAGGTGATGTTAGTTGCTGCCTTAATATCACTTATCAATTTGCGTACTTTCTCTATAGTCTCTCTGTTGATTGCTGGCATCTTTCTAATCTTGTTTTGCACCTGTAACACCGAAGAAACCAGTTTATAACTGCAAGAATGGAAGACAACTAGGGGTGCTTATTCGAAATTTTTTGATGGAAATGGGCATTTCCGTTTCCATTCCAAACTCAGTTCGAAAGGAAATTTTCATTCCATTTCCATTCCGAATTACCCTATTTCTGTTCAGAATCGGAAATCGAAATCGGAAACGGAATGGAAATTTCCGAATTTCTTATTAAAAATGGAAATGGAAATTTCCGATTTCCGATTACTATTCATTGTGTTTTGCAGTGAAAAAAATTCCATTTCCGAATTTCGATTATTGTTCATTGTTTTTGTAGTGAAAAATACTCCATTTCCATTTCCGATTAAATTCAAATTGAGTATGAAAATCGAAAATTTCCATTTCCGATCACCTATTTTCATTTTCTTTTCGAACTCAGTTCGGAAGGAAATTTCTGTTCCATTTCCGTTCCATTATACCGAATAATACTATGGAAGCGGAACTCGAAAACGGAAATTTCCGATTTCCAATAAGCACCCCTAAAGACAACAACCATTTTTAAACCTGTTATGTTGCTATAAGCAATCCAATGTATTACTCTTCCTCTCAACGAGCATATTTGTTATTGTGTCCTCCCTCGCTCAGTATACCTAGTCAATTAAAAACTCCGTCCGGATCACTCCACTTCTATACGGTCCTATCAATGCCCCGATAAGGAATAGGGAACAAGTCTTCTACTCTTTTTAACATAACCCATCATACCAAGCATTGGGTACCAACTGGAACTTACAACTCATAAGTATCATAGATGAGCATGCATGTACAATTTATACATGCCGGGTGAAGTGCGACAACCAGGCGACATTGGGATCTTTTTTCTACCACTTGAAGACAGATGTGACTCTTTTGAATTGATCTTTGAGTCTACTTCTATTCTTCTGGTAGGTAGCATGCTAAGCATTTCTATTAGGGATCATTGGAGGAATGGACTCTCTTCGTCAATGCACCAACTTTAGAAGTAACTAATGGTCCCTAATGCATTTCTGGTTTTCAGGATGCAAAGGATTCTGTGTTCTCCAAACCATGTTATTCTCAAACCAAAAATGAACCTTCTTTGCATCCTCCAGCCTCCCTTACGCTCTTTCAGCACCTCTGTCTCTACTATGCCTTGTGTAAGGATTGCTAGTCTTCTGCACGTTCTGTGCCATGACTTATAATAGGTAATTACAGTAGGGCATCAACTTTATGATGTTTCTATGAAGAAACAAGATCAAGGTCTCATTTGCAGCTACCTGAGTTGCATCACCTTCTAGTTTAAACCCTCATTGAAACTAACCACAACCAAATCATAAGTTCTATAGACTACATTCAGTCGTGTCATCTTTGCTTTCTTTTTCTTACTCCATTCAAATCTCTCTCTTGCTTTCTAATTCAGAAATTCCACATCATTTTGAGGTTTTAATACGTAAACATTTTAGGTGGCAGCTAAGATTTTGAAGCAATTATTATCGTTTGGTGGCACACAGGATTTCCAGAATTTGTGATATGCACTACGAAAAGTTAAAAGGATTTGAGTCCGTCCCAAAAGTTAAAGATAGATCAAGAGGTAACTAGGTCTAATATAGTCATATGTACATAGATAAAATGCTAAAATAGTTTAGCATGAATCCGTCAAAGAAAAAAATTTCTTCCAATAGGGCTTGATATACATATTTGAAATAAGATGAAGCCTAAGACTGATGAGGATCAAATCCGCATACAATAGATACCATATGATTTCGCTATTGGATCTATAATGTGCATAATGCTATTGGATTGATGGTTAAAAATGGTCTTAAAGTTCCTTAGGAATAAGGACTGTTCTTAACAAACGGAGATGTTGTGGTTTGGAAGAGTACTAAACAAGTTCTACAATAAAAAGGAGCTTACGTTGTAGCTTTAGAAGCTACAATATAAGCCATTTGGATCAGGAAGTTCATTCATGAACTTGATGTGATTCTGTCTTGTTGGAAAATGACATCAAAACACAAAATGTTTCAAACGTTTTATGGACATGTGTCAATATCAATAAATAGTAAAATACTATTTGAAATATCATAAACGTTTATGTAACCTTTTCAACTCCTATTATGTACTTATTCATTCAACATAAGAGTTATATATAAGACATATAACGAATATACGAGATTTCTCTGTCTGCCTAGCCATCCACGAGGTATAGAATTGATTCGTGGAAACCTAATGAGACTCTGGTAGACTCGTTATTCGAACACACTATCCGATCATGCTTCCGCAAAATGCATTATCGTATTTGTTACATTTAAATTCAATATTAAATTTGTTCTAGTTATTGAATTACATGTCTATTACAAGTCCCATAACTATGCAATAGTAATTGAGTAATAGGACAAACAAAGTAACCAAGGTCTCATCAAAGATTCAAGCATGTACTTAGAAAGTTTTTTCTATTAGAGATGAACGATATAAAGATAGAGAAGATCCCATTGGATAGAGATCCCTTGACCAAGGCCTTGTCCCAGATAAAACATGTGAGCATGTATTATCACTCATACTTTAGAAAAATGAGTGTTTGGCCTTAGTGCAAATGGGAGTTTGCTAGTGTAGTGCCTAAAGTCAATCACTTGTAACAACACTTTTATATCTATGTATATAATTAGTAGGAAATCTTCAGTATTTGTTTAATTACTTGCATTATTATTGCATATCAAATAATGAAGCTCATGTATTAATAACTTAGAGTGGATCACTCTAATAAAGTTATCAATACTAAATATTCATAACTATAGTATTAGTGAGATAGGGCATCTATAATACGGATAGGTCATGTTCTAAGTTGCTTCCTTTTGAAGTAAGTAGTTGATCTCATCAATTATTGTGTAGTGACACCTAAATTAAAACATGGATGCTTGTCGCTGACAAGTACTTTGAATTAACCCGACTGGAGTTCACCATATTGTCAATTGTCAATACTCTAAAGAATAGTAGGTGTAAGTGATCCTTAAACTTGAGATCACCATGGAATCTTGAGTGTGAATGTCATCTTTTGATTCTATTCGTAGTTACACCATAAATAAGTAACAATTGATAGTTTAGGGGGTGATATGAAGTACGAAACAATTGTGAGTGATCAATAAAGGATTCACCACTCCTAAATAGTTAGGCAGAGATGTCCTTATGGCCACATGTTAGAAATCATGAGAAGTCTTTGCAAAGCACAAATTTAATTAGAAAAGAGTTTCTAATTATTACTCAAATATCATAATTTTGGGTACAAGAAATCTTAAGTATATATCAAAAGTAAATGATAAGAAAACCTTTTTTGCAGCACACATCGAGTTTATTTCACATAGATTTCTTAGTTCTTGAGAAATTGTGAGTAGTCATAATTTGATATTTATGTTTGCTTACTGAGCCTGTCATTCAGCATTCGTCTCAAGTTGTTTGAGAGTTTGCTTTACTAATTAAAATGTGACAAATCTATTCGAACGCAGGAATTTCTTGTAAAATTTGTTGGGTTTGGAGGAGAGGAAGACGAATGGATAAACGTGGGAGATTCTTTGAGGGAACGATCCATTGCTTTGGATTGTTTGGAGTGCCATAAGGTGAATGTTGAGGATCACGTAGTGTGCTTCCAGGTAGTTGCTTATTTATACTTTAATAAACTCGATGTGTGCTGGCATATTGTACTGCAGTTTGTAGTGAAAAAATGTAAACCTCAATTACTAAATTCTATAAATTTCAACTACTCCCAATTCTGTTTTGAGACGGCATTCTGAAAGTATCCTTGGAATCAGAATAGGGAGGATCAAGGCAGGTACTTTGATGCTTGTGTGATAGAGATTCAAAGAAGATGGCATGATATAAGAGGTTGCAGATGTCTTTTCTTGATCAGATATATGACCACGACAGTGCAGAGGTTAAAAAAACTCTCCAGTTCATAATTTGCTTGCATTAGCTCTAGTTTATAATTATTTCGTTATGTTAGGAGATAATGAGGTTGAATGTCATTATTCACAAATTTTTTTAGCTTTGAACTAATTATAAACTAGATCAAAATGATTATATTAAATTTCAGTGTTTCTATTAGTGAAATTGCTGGAACTCAATACTTCAAATGACGCAATACTTATTGGGTCGCAACGGAAATAACCTCTTTGTATAATTATAAGGGTAAGGCTGCCTACATCTGACCCTCCAAACCCCAACTTAATTAAGAATATACTTGGCATGTTAAGTTTGTTTATAGGAGATAGTTCATTTGAGGAGATTATTGTTAGTGTCCCACACGGAAGAAACAAAGAGATAAAAAAAAAAAAAGTGTTTAAATAAAAATGTGAGCTACAAACTCAATACATTAAGACTAAGATTTTTAGGGAATGGTTCACATTTAATATTGTTATGGTATCAGAGCCATGTTGGGACTTGACCACTCCAAAGTAACAAATCAAGAACCTCTGAGACCCGCAACTCCACTAGCCCGGCCATATAAAAGATGAACCTGTGAGTACAAAAGTATTGATTGCGAAGTACAGGGCCTACAATACAAGTCTTACAGGGCATGCCTAGTTGGACTTGAGGGGGTTGTTAGTGTCCCACATGGAAGAAACAAAGATATATAAAAAAAAAAAAAAGTATTTAAACAGAAATGTAAACTGCAAGTTGAATATCTTAGTACTAAAATTTTTAGAGTGGTTCACATTTAATATTGTTAATTATGCTACCAACCAAACATTAACATCACATATAGTTTTTACAAGGTGGTGGGATGAGTTAGCCATAACCTTGTTCTTGTTCTTCAATTGATGGGTATTGGATGCTACTGTTCGGTAACGGCAAGCTATCTTTCTGAGGCATGGTTTCTCTTTCATGGAGCTCGCGATATGGGGATAATGAGTAATGATATAGCGCACGAAAAATAGCACACGGAAAACAGCGTACGAAAAAGACAATGAGAGCGTGAAATGACCACAGTATTCCTATGCGTATCAATGGCACGAAACCCAATACAGGGATACTATGATTATTCCACGCCCTCCTTGTCTTTTACGTGCACTATTTTCGTGCGCTATATCATTTATGGGGATCATACATTCCAATAACAACATTCGAAAAAAGAATGATAGTACTAGGCAGGACGAGATTGCAATAATAAGGGTTGCAAGTTCTTAGTTCAGTGGGGATGTTTCGTTTTTCAATTTTTTGATTGGAGTACATAACACCAAAAATAATTGCACTATCAAATGCATACCATTACTTCTATCCATTTATTTAAGTTTTTTGTTATTGTTATCGAGGTAGATAGTATTTTTTTTCTTTAATCTTTTTCCAAGAAACTTATTCATAATGGGCAGGGGCCAACTTGTGGTCCTCAACATTACAACAATTTTATGGAACATCATGCGCTCTTACTAACTGGATTCGAAGGCTCTGAATTAAAAACGTTAGAGATATGGGGGATTCTCAATGCAGTATTTTAATAATATCAATTTAATAAAACAATTTGATTTTTAGAAACTTAGGAAGAAGTTTGGAAGATCATAGTGAATCATTGTTACACCTTTTTTTTTTCAGGTGTGGCACGACCGATTGTGTGTATGCTGGTATGCCGCAGCATCGATTGAAGAAAATGGATGTGGGAAAGTGTATGTTGGGGGAATGTTGTGATAGTAGAGTGGCACGCGCGGACTAACGTAGGCTGGCACATGTGGCACGCTGGACTGGCATTGTTTTTTTTGTTTTTTTTTTGTTTTTTTATAATTAATTTATTATTATTATTATTGAATAAAATAAAACCAAAATAACCCAGAGAGTTCTCACAAATTAGGACGCACACTATCTAGGAGCCTCTACGAGCCTGACAAAGTGGCATCTTACATACCAATTACAAAACATAGGTCCCGATACTTCTGATACCGTACTCACATACTATTTGTCTAGTTTCACGAAAAATTTCCGGCACGAGGTATGTATTCAACCCAGTTACCAAAGGTCCACCTGGACTTGGCATTGTGAGCCTATGTGGCTGGTCTTTGCAAGATGTTAGCTTTTGAAAGCAGTAGCAACAAATTATCCACACATAGCTAACAAATCACATACGAACGGAGCCCTGATTTGTAATTATATTGAAGATGTTTTGTCCTGGCAATTCCTCGTAATGCACCATAATCAAATTGTGTTCTGGTTCTTACTTAAAAATTGTTTTGCATAATCTCGTAAACTGAGCTAAACTGTAGTTGTCATTTTCTTTTATAAGATTTTTTTTTATTTCACAAATTATTTCACTACAGGGGTAGCATAGTCTTTTCACAATTAACGTACCTATCAAAAAAAAAATAGTCTTTTCACAATTAACGTATCAAAAGAACTTCACATCCAATCCATCATGCTGTGCGTCATGTTCTTGAGTTCTTCAGCCAAATCAAACTTGGTTGTCATTTCTTCAGAGTATTATCATAAAATGATGCATTCGCAAGATGCAAGATGCAAGATGCAAGATGCAAGATGCAAGATGCAAAAGATGCAAGATGCAAGATGCAAGATGCAAGATGCAAGATGCAAGATGCAAGATGCAAAATGCAAAAGATGCAAAAGATGCAAAAGATGCAAGATGCAAGATCCACTTCACGCAAGTAGATTAAGCCACACACCTATCATTACACTGCGGAAAATGCAATTGCAGCAATGCGCCAATGACCTCAAGTAGTAGGTTGGGCGAAACTGATTCTGGACAAATCCGACTCAACATTCACAGGCCACCGTAAACATAAAGCTCACTTTGATGAAAATTATGTTATACTTCAGATGGAGTTTGGTAAAAAATTTCAACAGCTCGGGCATGTACGGAATGACACTACTATACAACCCTGTATCATTGCACGTCATCTACAACTTGGGAACTTCTTAGGCCCCAAAAGGCCTGGGGCCTCATTTTCTTGTTTGTGGCCGAAAAGTA
>JAOWBN010032706.1:0-10237 GCA_028565015.1 Pinguicula moranensis | reverse complement strand
CTTAAGAAGAAGACAAAAGGTAGAAGCAAGCCAAGCAAAGTGGCTAAGAAGAAACAAGAAGCTGTTGCCAATGCCAAGAAACCATTTATCGAGCAGAAAACTAAACAGAAAGAAATGTTGAAAAGGAAGAGGACAAGAAATGAAGCAGAAAATCCATTGCCAAAGTCCCTAAAGCGTTTCGCTGTGAAGCGACCATTGTCATGACTGGTATGAAACTATTGGAAATTTTGTTCCTTATTTTCCCTTGGATCAAATGTTTACATGTTAAAGTAGCAGAAATCTGTCTTCTTTATTCTTGGTCATGTTACTTAAATCAACCTTCTTGCTTGTTTCTCATATCCGTAGTTAGTTATATCTGAAGCTGATTGCTTTTAGGATGATACTTGATGAATTTTGATGAGCTAAAACTCTTCTATCTTGGCTTTACTATAACTGAAAGCCTAAAATCCCTAAAATATCACAATTGGGATTTAATATTTGAGCCCATAGAAGCTGAGGCCCAAAGAACAACCCTAACAACAACTTTTGTAGAAA
Source organism: Pinguicula moranensis (assembly GCA_028565015.1). Classification (NCBI taxonomy): domain Eukaryota; kingdom Viridiplantae; phylum Streptophyta; class Magnoliopsida; order Lamiales; family Lentibulariaceae; genus Pinguicula; species Pinguicula moranensis. Next base: position 9,703 of record JAOWBN010032706.1, on the reverse strand, counting down.
ACTGTCCCCCAACACCTTCGTGATGTGGGGACTAGGGGTGTTTATTTGGAAATCGAAAATTGAAAATTTTTATTTCCGAAAATTTTTATTTTCGAGTTCCGCTTCCATAGTATTATTCGGTATAATGGAACAAAAATTTCCTTCCAAACTGAGTTCGGAACGGAAATGAAAATAGGTGATCGGAAATAAAATTTTTTGATTTTCGTACTTAATTTGAATTTAATCGAAAATAAAAATGAAAATGAAAATAGAGCATTTTTCACTGCAAAAACAATTAACAGTAATCGGAAATGAAAATGAAAATGAAAATTTCCATTTTCATTTTTAATTGGAAATTTGAAAAATTTTCGTTCCATTTTCGATTCTGAACGAAAATAGGGTAATTCAGAACATAAATGAAATGAAAATTTCCTTCTGAACTGAGTTCGAACGAAATTGAAATGTTCATTTCCATCGAAAATTTCGGAATAAGCACCCCTAGTGGGGACTGTGCATTGGAGAGAAAACTCATACCCCAGTAAAACATGCATACGGGGAGTAATGGTCTTTTTTTTTTTTTTGGATAATTGAATTTTATTGAAAACACAAAAGCCAATTGGTCGGATACATGACAGTGGGCACCCTTGCCTTCAGATGGCGATTAAATTGGCCAGATTACAAAAATCGAAATAGGTCCATAAAGGGCCGAACAGTTTCTAAAAACAATTCCAGGCCCGTAAAGGGCCTCTGAAATTTTGAAATGGACCCAAACAGGCCCTCTGAAATTCTGAAATTGAAAGCCCAATCTCTGGGCCCACTTTCCAATCGCTGACTCGAGAAACGAGTTTCTCGAGCAGCAAGCACGGAAAAGACAACATCTTTTTCCAGATATGACAGGTGACTTGATGTCACCTGTCACTGTCTCGAGACAGTGACCAGTTGATGGGCCCGTGGGGGCTGACTAACCTCGAGAAGACGAGCAGTGGACATGTGGGACACGTCGCAGTGGACATGTGGGACACGTCGCAGTGGAAGCACGTGGGGTGCGTCAGACTCGGCCGGTGAGGAGGCCGTCGAAATCTGACTGGAAGCGGCAAGACAAGGCCGACAGAATCTGACCGGGAGCAGCCAGATCTAGCCGCTCTGACGATGAACGGAGGCGCGGCGAGGACGCGCTGGAACACGGCAACGGCGATGGAGCAAGCGGCGGGACACTGCAGTAATGGTCATTGTATTCGTTCATTATAATGAATTTTAAGCTATGCTTATTTGGAAGTCTTCGGCATTGTGGAGAATCATGATGCTACCGGGAGAATTCTCCCACTTTTTCCACTCTAAGGGTATAATTGAGTTCTAGAGGTGATTTCTTTCCACAATCTAATTAAAAAGATTGATCCAAATTTATTTTATTGGATAAGCCAAATTTCATTAAAATAAAATATGTACAAGAAGTTAGATACAATGGGGATACGACACTCCACTAGCTATTTTCTTTGGGATTGAACTGTATAAATGTATATTCTTCATATCCTTCCTTTAATATAGCCAAGGGGGATCTGGTACATGGTTTACCTAGCTTCATAGAAGATCACAAAGCACCTCGGCATAGGGATCATCACCATCATCTGCTCTTCACCATTCAAAATGTCATGACTGTCCTATTGTCAATACCCCATTGTAGGAATATTGGTACACAACTCGATTATGTTTGGTGGTCTATCCCTGTATTGAGTGAGGAAGTGATATTCCGAATAGACATGTATAACAGATCAAAAGCAAAGAAATAACTAGGGAGGTCTATTTAGCAGAACTTGACTACTTTTTCTAGCTCCTCAGGATCCTTGCAGCATTGATCACCTAACCAGTAGCTATGCAGGTTGTCAACAATTTATCAAGTGACTACAGGAGTCATTACTGAATCCCAGATAGAATTCCGGTATGCAGCTTAGCCTGCTTACTTTATAGCATTTGGCCTTGTGATTGCTAGATGTTCTTGTTAGTCATACCTTATTATATTGTCTCATGTGTATCTGTGTACTGAGTGATCCTTCCTTTTTTAGTATTTTGTTGTTGCATCACTGCTAGGTGCCATTTAGGGTCTAAGATCTTACCAACTGTACAGGAAAAAGATTAGATAACGTCTAGCCATTAAAAAGATTTGAATCCACTATCCTCTTGAATTTCAGAGTGTATCTTGCAAACACATTTGACAGATTCCAGATAGATCCACTCCAACCAGAAGGTTCGGTGCCTACAAAAGAATACAAGGTTAATAGCACATGGTTACTTTGGTATCACATCATTTACCTCTTAGAATATCTTGATGAAAGGCATTTGGTAAGGTATTTAAGAGACGGGTTATAGTATTCTGCTCCAAGTTCATACAATCAGACTTGGCTAAAAATTGACCCTGCATATTGATCTTTTTGCTACAAAATGAAAAATGCAGATTGATCTTTTTACTCCTATTTCCCTCTCCTTATGATGCACAAGGAATACCATTTTCACTAAACATATGATATGATACTATAATATTCAACTAGTACTTTTAATCTCTTACTTAGTTGAGACTAAAGTGCTTAGCCATTCGCTTAAAACCCATTTTCTCACTTGTGCAAGCCGGGATGAACTATGAACCAAATGAGTTTGGAGGGGAGTATCCAGCAACAGTCTTCCTGAGTAAGTGATCAGACATTGCTAAAGTGTTCCTAACTGTTTCACTAATATGTGCAACCTGCTTAATTCATTTCTAACTATATAGATCCAGTGCTCTCTAAATGACAGCGAGATTGTACATTCCAAGTGATTTTTCTTTGAACTCTCCCAAATGCCTATATCATTGATGTTGTAAATAATAGAAAAATCCGTTCTTTATTAATGTAGAAATAGTGTATAAACTTATTAGAGTTGTTAGTTATTATGACATGTATATATAGGAGATACAATGTAAAATAATTAACACTTTTATTCTAAGAGAATGAAATGTCTTCTCTCCATATGGTATCGAAGCAAACTGGCAAACCCTAGTGTCTCCTCTGCACAACGCCACTGATTCTGTCACCGGTTCTTCCTTCTCCTGGCGCTACGTCCGACGACTAGTTCCTCCTATATTGATGTATGCGTAGCCTCTCCTACTACGCATTTTCCTACAGTGCGCAGATTCTCCTACTGCGTGTAACTCTGTTGCTCCTTCATTTTTGGCTGCACACAGTCGATTCTTCTCACGTCTTCTACCATGGATGATCTTCGGCTGCGCACAGGGAAAGAACAAGTTAGTCCATCTAATGGGTGAGGTGAAGATGCCTGATCCTTCCAATGCGAAGGAATTTCAGAAATGGAAATCTGACAACTCTATCATTATGTCATGGCTTCTAAACTCGATGATACCAACACTGAAGCACAATTTTATGTATATGCCCACTACTAATGTGATTTGGGGGGTCATCAAGGAGACTCATTCTGATGATGGCAATACTGCCCAAGTTTTTGAAATCAAGGCTCGGCTCTGGTACACAAAACAGGCTGATCGTGAAGTAACAAAGTATTACTTGGAAATGACAGTCTTGTGGCAAGAACTTGATCTGCTTACCGAAGAAGAATGGGCCTATTCTAATGACAACTCTTGTTTCCTCAAATGGGTGGCTGCAGAACGAGTTTTTGAATTATTGGCTGGGCTTAATGACACATTCGATGATGTTCAGCGCAGAATTCTCAGTTGCAGCCCCCTCCTCTCTATTCAGGAAGTCTTTGCCAAAGTCCGCCGAGAGGATAAACGTCGTAAAGTGATGCTCAAAGGTTCCTCCCTTGTCCATGAGCTTGAAGCCTTTACTTTACTCTCAAAAGGCCACTTCTTAGTCCGCAATCAGAAAGGACGTCTGTGGCGTGACCATTGTGAGAAACCTGATCATACCAAAGAAACATGCTGGGACATTCATGGTAAGCCGAAAGATTGGAAACCACGTCGAGAGTGTGAGAAGAAGCGAAAAGCCCATCACGCTTCAGTTGAACATTCCCCGGGTTCCTTTGAACCATCTGCAAGTAGGGGATTCTTTGTTTCTCAAATAGATTAACTCTACAAAATGTTCTCCAAGTTCAAGACCTCCTGTCAGTCTCTCAGTTCATCCACAGGCAATCCCTCTACCTCCCTTGCTCATTCAGGTATTGTTTTACGTGTATCAGTGACTGCATCTAAAGAATGTATGTGGATTATTGACTCGGGAGCCACTCATGTCATGACTGAAGCCCAGCATATCTTTAACTCCTATACTTCATGTGATGATCTCCTTACAGTTAAACTTGCAGATGCCTTGTTTACACCGATTGCTGGCAAGGGAAGTATCCAGTTGTATTGAAAAATGTTCTCCATGTCCTTAAACTTTCTTGCAACCTGTTATCTATTAGCCAACTAATTCATTAAAACTGTGTGGTTAACTTTTCTCCTGTTCATTGTTTCTTATAGGACCTCTCGTCGAGGAAGACCATTGGCAATGTTAAGGAATGTGAGGGACTCTGTTTTCGTGTCAAAAACATCGAATGATATACTATTATGGCACCTTCGTATGAGGCATCCAAATTTTCAATATCTATCTCATGTTTTTCCTTCACTGTCTAGATTGGATCATCCTATTTGTGAACTTTGTGTGTGTGCCAAACATCACTGCACTACATTTCCTACATCAGGTTAATAACCTTCCCGACCATTTTCTTTAGTACATAGTGACGTCTAGGGTCCATCTCGTATACCCAACCGTATATAGTCCAGATGGTTCATCAAATTCATTGATGACCATACTAGGGCTTGTTGGGTTTTCCTCTTGAAAGAAAAAATAGAAGTGACTCCTACATTCATGCAATTCCATCGCATGATTCAAACTCAATTTCAAACATCCATCCAAATCCTCCACACTGATAATGGCACCGAGTACATCAACCGACAATTCCAGGACTACTTTCGAACTCATGGAATCATTCATCAAAGCTCTTGTGTCGCACCCCCAATAAAATGGAGTGGCAAAATGAAAAAATTGTCACATCCTTGATGTTACACGTGCCCTATTACTCACTATAAATATGCCAATATCTTTTTTTGGAATGCCATACTCACCTATGCATATCTCTTTAATTGTATGCCTTGTCAAGTTCTCTCATTTGACACTCAGTGGAATAAACTCAACTAACACTTTTCTCTCTCTCACCTGAGTCCTGGTCTATCACTCAAGGTGTTCGGATGCAAGACCTTCGTTCTTGTTCACACTCCACACCGTACAAAGCTTGATCCTCACGGCTTTGAATGTATCTTTCTCGGGTACTCCTCCACACAAAAGGGTTACAAGCGTTATGAGTCCTCCACAAGACAAGTATTTGTTAGCGTTGATGTCACATTCTGATGTGAATTTTTACTCACGGAATATAAACGTAGAGTTGAAAACTTATTCTTGTATCAACAAAAATATACCAATTGAACAAAATTCAAAATTAAACAATAAGGGATAGATTGTTCAATCCAAAAAAAAGTTACACGAAATAGAAGGATAAAAGGGAACGGAGATGGAAAAATGTATTATGTCGTAGAAATCTAATCAAACATGAAACATCAACCCCTAGCCAACTACTATGCTAGAAACGAATGTAAACTAGAGGTTCAATCAAACGCCTACATGGGAATCTATTCTATGATAAATACGAATATCACATAATCAACCTCTACATGTACGCTAAGATGCATGCAACCTAGTTCTCTTTAGAATAGGAATTCAATAAACAAAGAAATTTCTCTCAAAGCTCATAATGAAATTAAGATCAAAAATCTGTATTGAAAAGGGACAAATATGCCTTTAAATAGGCTACAGTTTTAATGGGCTTGGGATTCTAATCCTTAGACTTTATTTGAGCCTTACCTGATTTAAATCTTATTAAAATTGGACATTACCTAAGTAAGAAGTTCATCCTAAGTTAATTCCTAAAAAGTAGGAAATTAACTAATTAGATAAAAATTTGAAATTCTTACAAACTAATTGACAAATTTAGTTAAAGGGTATAATAAGGAAAATGAACATCCTTCTTGGCAGCTTCTAGTAGAGGTCATGGTTTCCCACACGTGCAATATCTCATATGCTTGATCTGGTCTTCATAAGTCATGTGCAAACTTCTAGTTTGAGAACAGTATGTTCCGACAATAATAACTCATCATCGGACCGTTAGAACTTGATCTACTTTTGAAAGAATGTGGCTTGAGAAGTTCTTTGTCATTGGGTAAAATTTTAGTTTGATCAAAACACGTTCATACCTCCTATTGCCAATATAATCGAGACTGTGCAGTGTTACGAATAGCAGATCATAAAAAAATAAAGCGCCTGTTCCGAAATTCATATTGCACGATCGAACCGTTCAAATTTGATCTCATTTGAACAAAAGACGCCCAATGAGTCCTCTAACTCCAGTTATATTTTTAGACCAATCTGACCACGTTTGTACATCTGATTGAAAGAAACCATGAAACTGCATCTGACTGTAATTCACATTGCATGGTCCAATTACTTTAAATCATACAATAATCCAAATTCGTCTCGGGCCTCTAACATTCACATCATATTCCTAGAACATATTCCTTATTTTCCCAAGTGTGCACTTCAAGGGGGGAGGGGAGTTATCACAGGAAGTACAACTTGTTCCTGGTCTGAATTCTCTCTGCAACATACCCGAACCTCCATAGATGCTTGTTTACTCGTGAAGGCCGATGTCAAGACAACTGGAGGAACTCACATCTGAAGCACAACATGAGTCTGAACCGGTGACTGGTCCTCTTGATACACTTGACACTCCGGTGAGTTGCTCAGACATGATCCCTGATGTTGAGCTACCCATTGCCCTTAGAAAGCAACGTTGCTCATGCACTCTTCATCCTATTGCAAAGTGTGTATATTACGAGAACTTATCTTCATACTTTCGTGCCTTTACAACTAATATTGTCTCTACAGGAGTTCCCAAAGATATTCAAGAGGCATTGAGAATTCCCAAGTGGAAAGATGCAATTATGGAAGATATACAAGCATTGCATAAGAACAATACTGGGAGGTAATGGAATTACCAAAAGGAAAGAAGTCGATTGGGTGCAAATGGGTTGCACCGTGAAACACAATGCTGATGGTACGATAAATAGGTATAAAGCTCATTTAATCGCCAAAGGTATCACTCAAACATATTGCATCGATTATGCAAAGAGTTTTGCACCAGTGGCAAGTTGAACACTGTCACAATACTCCTCTCACTAAGAGTCAACTTAGGTTGGCCACTACATCAACTTGACATAAAAAAATGCATTTCTTAATGGCACTATCGAAGAAGTCTTCATGATACTACCACCAGGGTTCTCAAAGGCAAAGCAAGAAAACCAAGCCTGTAGGCTCAAGAAGGCGTTGTATGGACTTAAACAGTCGCCGAGAGCCTGGTTTAACAAATTTGCAAAGGTTATCAGGAGTGAAGGATACCAATAAGGACAGTCAAATTACACTTTATTCATTCATCACTCAAGAGAAGGTCAGAAAACAATTTTGATAGTTTATGCCGATGATATAATTCTCACCAAAGAAAATATCCATGAGATATAACGACTTAAGAAGGTTCTAGCCATCAAATTCAAAGTCAAAGATTTGGGGCACTTAAGATACTTCTTGGGAATAGAAGTAGCCAAGTCGAAAAGAGGAATTTCTGTCTCTCAAAGAAAGTATGTACTCAATCAATTAAGCGACACTGGAATGCTTGGATATAAACCAAGTGACACTCCAATTAGTTATGGAAAAGGACAAACTGATGATGATACTCCAATTGACAAAGATAGATATCAAAAGATGGTAGGTAAACTACTATATCTCTCACACACGAGACCAAATATTGTATTTGCAGCAAGTATAGCAAGTCAGCATATGCATTCACCAAAGACAACTCATCTGGAGGTTGTCTACAAAATATTGAGATACCTGAAGGGATCCCCTGGAAGAGGTTTATTCTTCAAAAAAAAAAATGACGATCAAAGTGTAGAGATCTTCACCGATGCAGACTGGGAAAGATTACAAGAAGACATGAGGTCCATTACGGGTTATTGTACATTTGTGTGGGAAAATCTTGTCACATAGAGAAGTAAAAAATAGAATGTTGTAGCTAGAAGTAGTACTGAAGCTGAATTCATGGCTATTCCTCAAGGTGCGTGGATAAAAAGATTAATGGAAGAGCTAAAATTGTTAGTTCAATCACCCATCAAGCTCTACTTAGATAACAAAGGTACAATCAGTATCTCACACAAACCCCTGTAACATGATAGAACCAAACACGTTGAGGTGGATCGCCACTTTATCAAAGAGAAAATTGAGCAAAGAGATATCTGCATAACTTTCGTACCAATCAGCAGAACAAGTTACAAACATCTTCACAAAAGGAAGGATTGTGCCAACCACCATTTGAGACACTCATTAGTAAGTTGGATCTCATAAACATTTATGGACCAACTTGAGGGGGTGTAGAAATCCTGTATAGACTTATAAGAGTTGCTAGGTATTATGACATGTATGTATAGGAAGCACAATGTAAAATAAATAACACTTTTATTCCAAGAGGATGAAATGTCTTTTCTCCATAATTAACCAATACCCATTGAAGTACTAGAAATCAAATCCTACTAAATTTAGAATAATAAATCCTATAGAACGCTACCAAATAAACCAACAATCCTATTAGACAATTACCAATAAACAAGATTCCAACATTCCCCCTTAATATGGGTTTCACTAAGCCTATCTTGACACATTGTGCAGCGGTGGATGGCCTTCCAGCAGTCAATGGTGGCCCATCCAGCTCCTTTTTCCACTCTGACCCATCCAGTATCCTTCTGATCTGGTCCTAGTATCCGCAAATTGGGCAACCCAGTATCTCCTTTAGATCTGGCATATCCAATTCTTTTTTTCACTCTCTTGCCGATGCACGACTCTTCACCTCTCTAGCCAACACATGGCTCTTCACCTCTCTAACCATTTTATGGCTCTTCACCTCTCTAACCAACGTATGGCTTCTCACTTCTCTAACTGACACACGGCTCCAGCCTAATACTAGACATTCCTCTTGTCGGCCCCTCCAGCTTAGTCATAAACCTCCATCTTGTTGGCCTTTCCGATTCAAGCATAAGTCTTTATCTTGTTGGCCCTTGGCTAAGTGTTAGACATCCTCTTGTTGGTCCCACAACACTAAACACTCCTCTTTGGTACTTGAACTCAGTCATAAACCTCCATCTTGCTAGTCTCCCAGCTCAGGCATAAGTCTCCATCTTGCTGGCCCCTGGCTAACTGCTAGACATCCTCTCGCTGGTCCCACAACACTAGACATTCCTCTTTCAGGTACCTCCAACTCAATCATAGATCTCCATCTTGCTGACTTCTCCAGCTCAGGCATAAGTCTCCATTTTGGTGGCATCTGGCTAACTGGTAGATATCCTCTCACTGGTCAAACAATAAAGCATGTCAACTTCGACCAATAACAGTCAAAATGCCGGATGTGTACAATACCTCCAACCCATGACAGCACGACGACAGTCCAACACCGTGCGATCAGTAATATCTCCAACAATCAAACCCAAAAATACCTCCAATACAACACGACAATATTCCAACACAGTGGAGTCGATAACACCTCTAACAATCGAACCCAATAAAAACCTAAAAAAACAACCCTTTTTTTC
>JAOWBN010032684.1:0-10238 GCA_028565015.1 Pinguicula moranensis | reverse complement strand
ATATTGTTAACACCCTCCCGCAAGCGAATGGGAGGAGAAGTGACCAAGAGCTTGGATCGAAGAAACTGAAAACGAGCAGTACCAAGGCCTTTTGTAAAGATATCTGCAATCTGATCATGGGTACTGAGATGGCGAATGACAATGTCTTTATTGACAACCTTCTCACGAATGAAGTGATAATCAACCTCAATATGCTTCGTGCGAGCATGAAACACAGGATTTGAGGCAAGGGCAAGAGCCCCAATATTGTCACACCAAAGAACAGGACAATCAAAAATAGGAACTTGAAAGTCACGAAATAACATTCGAACCCAGTATAATTCAGCAGTGGAAATGGCCATAGCACGATACTCAGCCTCAGTGCTAGAACGAGAAACAACACTTTGTTTCTTGGCTGACCATGAGATAAGACATGAACCCAAAAAGATGCCAAAACCAGTGGTAGACCGTCTGTCAAGAGGATCACCAGCCCAGTCCGAATCACAGAAAGCTTGAAGCTGAAGATTGCCAGGGGTATACCACAGACCAAGATCAGGAGTGCCCTTGAGATAACGCAAGACACGCTTGGCAGCCCCCCAATGAGCTTGGAGAGGATTGTGTAAATGTTGACATAACTGATTAACTGAGAAGGCAATATCAGGACGTGACAGGGTGCAATACTGCAAGGCGCCCACAGTTTGTCTATACATAGAAGTATCAGACGCATCAAGAGGATCAGAACTAATGTATGGTCGTGACCCGGAGATACAAGGAGAAGAACTTGGCTTTGCACCAGTCATCTTGGATCGATCAAGAAGATCGGAGATATACTTCGACTGACGAAGATGTAATCCTGAGGCATCTCGAACAACCTCAAGCCCCAAAAAATAACCAAGAGCACCCAAGTCCCGAATACGAAATGCAGCATGAAGACTGGCCAAAAGATTAGTAATGGCCGTACTACATGAACCAGTGACGAGAATGTCATCCACATAAATCAAAACAAAGAGATGAACCTCTGCAGAGTGAAAAGTAAACAGTGACGAATCATTGACAGAACACAAGAATCCAAGGTCAACAAGTGTCCTAGACAAGCGAACATACCAGGCCCGAGGGGCCTGTTTGAGCCCATAGAGAGCTTTTCGCAAGGAACAAACATACTGTGGAAATTGAGAAGAAACAAAACCAGGTGGTTGTTCCATAAAAACGACCTCCTCAAGATCACCATTAAGAAAAGCATTTGAAACATCAAGTTGACGAATGCTCCAATGAAAGTGAACAGCAAGAGCAAGAAATAAACGAAGAGTAGCCATTTTTACCACAGGACTAAAAGTTTCAGAAAAATCCAACCCATACTCTTGTTCAAATCCCCGAGCCACAAGCCGAGCTTTGTACCTGTCAATAGACCCATCAGATTTTTGTTTAATCTTATAAACCCATTTGCATCGAATAACTCGCTGATCAGAAGGGCGTGGACATAAAATCCACGTATTGTTGGCGACCAACGCATCAAATTCTTCTGACATAGCAGAAACCCATTTAGGAGATGAAGCGTCTTGTAAGTAGGTTGCAGGCTCGTGAGGAATCTGAACACTGATAAGGGCTCAGAATGGATGACGGGATGCAGAGTACATCTGAAAATCAAGGAATTGTTGAGGACGGAGAGAACCTGTTTGCGAACGAGTAACTCTGGTATGAGGGGGAGGAACACATGGCAAAGGAGGTCCAGGTTCATCAAGACCCATGAGGTCTGGAAATGGGATAGCATCAATAGTTGGCTGTCCAGCAGCAAGGTGAGGCTGATGCATTGATTCTGACAATGAGGTATTGGTGGCTGTTGATGGTTCGAATGTGATGTTGTCTGGTGCAAGAGGAATGGCAGCATGTCAATTTGGAGAAGTAACAGTCACGGTGCCCACTTGGTTTGGTGAAGAAACAAGGTGAGTGTCATGATGAGGAGTGGACAGTGGGTTAGATGAGTGAGAATTAATGGCAGTTCGTGTAACATATAGTGGAGCAGAGGAGTTGTCAGGGACTATGCTTGGTAAATGAGTGAGATCTCCTGCAGAGTTAGGAACATTGCAGGTATATAATGGAGAAAAGGAACAAAAATCAGGAGACAAATCACTACCTTTTGTGGCAGCTGCTGAGGAGAGGCGAGAAGGAGGCCGACTTAGCTCTTTATGCAAGGAATTGAGACTCATCAAACCCAACATGCCGCGAGATATAGATAGTTCCAGTGTGAGGATCAAGACAATTATATCCTGTATGTTGAGAACTTTACCCAACAAATATACATTTAGAACTCCAGAATATAAGTTTATGGGAATTGTAGGGACGGAGAAGTGGATAACATGAACACCCAAAAGCACGAAATTGAACATAGTTGGGCTTAATTCAAAATAATTTTTCAAATGGACTATATTGTTGAAGAACAGGAGTAGGAATCCGATTTCTGATAAAAATGGCCGTGGAACATGCTTCAACCCAACATTTATTTGGCAAGTGAGCTTGAGCTAAAAGAGTAAGACCCATACCCACTATATGACGATGTTTTCTCTCGGCAAGTCCATTTTGTTGAGGCGTGTGAGGATACGACAACCGATCAAGTATACCAGTTTTATGTAGAAAGCTTTGAACTTGGTAGAACAATACTCCACCCCCCCTCCCCATCAGATTGAAAGAGTTTGATCATATAGGGAAATTGATTGTCGACCATTGTACGAAATGTAACAAATGTCTCAAATACATCAGATTTTGCTTTAAGAGAATATAACCAAGTGAAACGAGTAAAATCATCAATAAAAACAACATAGTATCGACAACCATTAATAGATGGAACCGAAGTAGACCAGATATCAGAATGAATAAGTTCCAATGGATGATTTGTAATTCGACTGGAAGACTCAAAAGGTAGTTACTGACTTTTACCAAGTTGATAGGGTTCACAAACAGAATCACAACTAAGATTACCAACATACGGTAAATCACAATGACTAAGAACATAACGAACAGTAGCAGGAGAGGAATGACCAAGGCACGAGTGCCAAGTTGAAACCGTGGGTTTAGAGCTAACCATCCCAACTAGTGCACTTTTATTCTTGAAGGTGAGGAATTCGGTTGAATAGGATACATGCCACCTTTACTCGCCTCCTCCATCAGCGTTTGCCCCGTCTTGTTGTCCTTAATAGAACAACCAAACTCAGTAAGAATAAAATGACATTTATTATCCACACAAAATTGATAAGCTGAAAGTAAGTTGGCAGATGCATTAGGACAATGTAGGACACGGGCAAGTGTTAAGGGTCGTGTAGAATTTTTAACTAGGAGAGAACCAATGTTCAGAATCTGCAAACCTGCACCATTACCGACTGCAACAGAATCAAAACCAGAATAGGGTTCTGGTTGAGTCAGGGAAGATGAATTGTTGGCAATATGTTCATTGGCACCACTGTCAACAAACTAAATACTATTATCAACATCTAGATTGGTACGAGAACCATGGCAGCAAGTTGTGCAGGAGGATGTCGTCCCTGATAGGCAAAGTTCATTCTTTGGTAACAATCAAGAGCAGTGTGATAGTACCTATCACATGACATTTTACTGCGTCTTCAAAGATCAAACATATCAGTCTAGTTCTTGCTAGAAAATTTGCGAGCAAGAAAGGCCCAAACGTTGGATGATCGATTTAGATGAAACACCTGCTGCAAAACTCGATCCGTGAGAGTGGAATTGATCCAACTCAGGTAGTATTGATCCTTTTCGTACCAAGGAAGAAAATCTGGATTCTGCTTCACAATCCCAGCAGTATCAGCAGCTAAGAATTCGGCTGGTTCTTTTTCTGTACCATCAACGATATTCATAAGATCGTTGCTTCTGAGAATTGGCATAATCTGTGATGCCCATACAAGATAATTCGGACCATCACATTTGGTAATGATAACATGAGGTAAATTTGGTAAGCAGCCGAAGAGGAAGAAGAAGACGCCATGATCAGATAGTCTTCTTGGAATCTGTCGCAGAGAGTTCTGCTAAAAGAAAAATCTTTGAGGAATTGAAAAACAGCGTGAGCTTCAAAGCTCTGATACCACGAAAGATTTTATAATTTGAAGGAAGATCAAAATAGGTTGTAGTGAGCTGGATCTTCAATGATCTCTCAGCTATTATATATGAACATATATATAGATGTTACATGTGAGTTCAAAGAAGAAATCCTAAAGATATCAAAAATCCTAACTGATGGACTAATTTCCTATTTACACGGATAATCTCCTAGTTACACGTTAACTATACAAGACCAAGTTATCATGCAATATCATGAGAATATTCCTCATTATCTTTTGTATCAATATTGTTAACAATGGGTAGGGATATTGTCTATTCAAAAATGTTTTTGTGTTAGTTTTAAACCGTATACTTATTTAATTATTTATTTATTAAATAAGGGGGCGGCTGCCACCTACGCCCTTACTACGTTTTTTGCCTAGACTGGACGCAAGCCTTGCATGCATTGCACTCGTCAAGGCATAACTGTAAGGAGTAGGGGTGACCATTCAATTATTCGATTCGGTTATGGTCATAACTGTAACCGAATCAAACAAAATTTGGTTATGATATTGAATAACCGAATAATCAATATTTTATAATTCTTTGGTTATCGGTTTGTTTTTTGTTAATTGAATAACCGAACATATTTTATTTATTTATTTTCTTTTTCTTTTTACTTTTTTTTATAACTAAAAAATCGTCGGTTATTCGGTTAACCGAAAATTGATGGATAACCGAACTGAATAACTGCAATTTTTTTTATTATTCCTATAAAACGACATCGTTTTAAAAACAAAGAAAAATAATAAATAAATAAATTAGTTTTCGGTTGTAATCGAAACCGATCGGTCATAAATTATTCGGGAACACCTATGATGTCTATGTCATTTCATAACCATAACAAAATCAAATAATTAGAAACCACGAGGGTTGTCCCAGTGGTGAATCGGCTGGATTCTCTTGACTTGCCTAGAGGTCCAGAGATCGAACTCTGCTGGTAACACAACCACGACAACAGGCGCCTCTGAGTGAGGTATCATTGGCCCATGCATATACCCGGCACGTGAGGGGACGTCGTATCCTCACGGCCCCAAGGAATTATTCGGGAACACCTATGATGGGCCCGAAAACCCTCAGTTATCAAATAAAAAATAATAATTAGAAATTTTTGATTATTCTGTTCGATTTTTATTTTGAGCAACAAACTTTAAGGATCCTTTTTTTTTGAAAAAAATTTACTTATCGTATATAATTATTTATGGGGACATACAAAATATTTTGAAGACTTTTTATTTTTTTTGGGTGTGGTGGGTGACAAAGCCACTTGAGACTAGGGGTACGGCTGCACCCCCAATTTTTAATGAGTTTTTTTTTTTAATTTTTAATTTAAAATATCACTATATTATTATTTTCATTTATCTGCACACTTTAAATACAAAAATTATATTTCCACACCTTAACCGTCAAATGAGCGATCTCGAAGTGTTATAGATATATTGATTGAGACAGTTTTGTAAAAGATAAACTCTTGTAACTGTCTGTCCTTACTTCTATATAAAGAGGCATACAGAGAATAAGAGATAGACTTTCATGATCATTCTAATATTCTCTCTTTTACTTCTCTGCAGATCTTATATTTTACAATACGTTATCAGCACGAGTTGCTTTCTCCATATCTCTTCAGGTTTTCTTTATTTACCGTAAAATATCTCTACGTTCTTCTTCATTTACTGTAGATATGCAAGAAAAGACACGAATATTCAAGAACTGTCTGGTTATTGACTTTTTCTTTAACTAAGAGAGTTTGTTCAAATTTTTGTGTTTCAATTCTTCAACAAAATTGTCGATTCCTATTTTTAGATTAATTTCATTCGGTAATCTTATCTTTATACATTCAATCTGACCAAGTTCTTCAACAGTATATTCAAAATGATTCTGGTTCGTGATTTCTCAACTATGTTACGTGAATTTATTTCGATTTGTTGCTTGAATTGTGGCGTTGGGTGAAGCAAATCCAAAATTGAAAAAAAAAATCTTGCTTGCGTTGGGTGCAACGGTTATTCGTATTTTCTTTTGGATAAGTGCTAAAACTTCTCCTTGAATTGTGGCTCTGACTCCAACCATGAATCCTTTATTTTTCAAAAATATATTTTATTTTACTTTAGAATTTTTTATTATTTGCACACGTCTGTTGTGAAACAGATGTGTGCTACCATGAACGTAGGCACGATTATACGTAAATATCACATCCTGTTGACAAAATGTCACATACTGTTAACGTGAGAATGCAATCTCATGAGAATGAGATATCTTCAAATAATTCTCACATGATCACCACATGACTTTTTTTTTACACACAAAAATCATGAAAACACATAATTGTCTTACTTACCGTACCGTCGGCTGCTATTTAAATTTATTTTTAAAAAAAATAGAATTGTTTTACTTACGTGTTGCACTTCACGTTTATTATTTATAATGATTATTCATGATTGTCTATGTTAATAATAGGAAAGAATTTATTTTAATATTAAAGATTCATGTATTAGTTACGTGTTAAAATTAGAACAAAATTTTAAATTAAATTAGTTTATTTTTATGATTAATTTTTCTTTAGCAATAAAATTAATTTTATTTCCTTTTAACTTTGTGAATTATTATGCATTTAAATGGTAATAAATTATGATGGCTTTGAATATGCAATCTGTTTATTATGTGAATATACAATTGTGATCATAGTTATTACAGGGATTATTAGTACTTTGTCAATATGTTTTTTCTCATTGGTAAATTGCCATATGCATAACTTTTTATTTTTTATTTTTGATTCATGATTCATTTTTGTGTTTGATGAAAATCAAGTATACTTATGCTAATTAGATTATTTTTATCTGATAGAAAATGGCATATCTCGCAAAATTGGACTTTAATGCATTAGACATTACGGGAGAAAACTTTTTATCTGATAGAAAACGATACATCTCGCAAAATTGGACTTTAATGCATTAGACATTACGGGAGAAAACTTTTTATCATAGGTTTTGAATGCTAAGATTCACCTAGAAGCAAAAAGCTTAGGTGAGACGATCAAAGCTGCAAATTTAGCAGTACCACAAGATCGAGCCAAAGCATTGATCTTCTTGCGGCATCTTATTCATAATGAGCTCAAGACTGAATACCTGATGGTCAAAGATCCGTTAGAACTATGGACAAATCTACAAAAATGCTATGGCCACCCAAAATCTGTGCTCTTGCCAAAGGCACGTTATGATTGGACCCACTTGGGCCTCCAGGATTTTAAATCCGTTAGTGAGTATAACTCAGCGTTATTTAAAATAACGTCTGTTTGGAAATTATGTGGTGAAAACATCACAGACTCAGAGATGCTGGAGAAAACATACTCAACATTTTATGCCTCCAACATGGTCCTGCAACAACAATACCGAGAGTGAAACTTTTCTGAGTATTCAAAACTTATTTGATGTCTCTTGGTGGCCGAACAAAATAATACATTGCTCCTGAAAAACCACCAAGACAGACCCACCGGGTCTAAGCCATTTTCAGAAGCAAATAGTTTAAATGTCCAACGACACAATCATCGAGGACAAGCTCAAAGAGGCAGATGCCAGCATTTTCGTGGGCGTTACTCAAACAGGGGGAGAGGTTGACAAAATTTTGATAAAGTACCCCAGGGCATCAGGTGGCCACAATACACTAATGACTTAATCTATATATATATATATATATTATAATACTATTTCCGATAGTGATTATTAAAAATATCATTCAATAATAATTTCAATTATTAAAACTGTGTAGATTAGCCATTAGGTCACTCGCATTTTTAACCCAAAGAGCAATTGTGTGTTTTCTTCTTCCCATCACTCGCTTCCGTCGCTCTCTCCTTTCCTGCGCGAAGGCAAGAAAGGCAACGACTAATTTCTATGTTCGCACCTATCCAACAAAACAAAATTGCTTAAAGTTTTACTTGAGAAACTCACAATATTCTGTTGGCTTTTAACTTCACAGATTCAAAGATTTAGAGAATTGTTTTTTAGATAATTAAAATATTTTTATTCATGAAGCCAAATGGCGCCTCTGAAACCGGAAGATTAATGTAGGCTTATTATACCATGTAGCATAAACCGTTCCTGCATCAGCTATGCCATTGCATTTCATCCATAACCATGTCTTAGCTTTAATAAACTGACAAAATAAGTTTTTATCTAATTAAAATAATTATTTATTAATTACATGTTGAGAACAAAATATCCTACATGGATTGTGGATGAAGAATTTGATGAGTTTAAATATAGGGACACCATATTAATTGGTATGAGACATTTTGGGGTAAAAGTCCAAGAGCAAAATCGTGAGAGCTCAGGCCCAAAGCGGACAATATTGTACCAATGTGTGGTGTTGGGTAGATTCGGAATCGAAATTAAATCTGAACATGACCTAATATTTAAAATCTAATTCGGGTAGGATTCTGTCATCCTAATTAGGGTTAGATTATGGGTGTTCATTCGTAATTCGGAATTCGAAAATGGCAATTTTCGTTCCGATCTGAAATTATTTCGGAAGTGAAATCTGATTTCCGATCCGATCCGTAATTTTTTTCGAAATTCGGAATTCGGAAATCGGTTCGGAAATTCGGAAATCGGAATTTCCGAACAATAATAAAAAAAATGAAAAAAAATTAAAAATCAAAAATATTTCAAAAAACTAGGAAAAAAAATATTTCGGAAATTCGAAAAAATTTCGGAATTCGGAATTTTCTAGCAAAAATTTCGGAAATTCAGAAATTCGAAAATTCACCCCTATTTCCGTTCCGATCCGAAATATAATTCGGAACTGAAATCATATTCCGATCCGAAATCGGAATTTGGAATTTCAGATCGGAATTTGGAATTTGGAAAATTTTGGAAATCGGAATTTCCAAATTCCGAATTCTGAATGAACGCCCCTAATTTAGGCTCTATTTTGAACAGCTTTTTACCTTTATTACTAGATGCCATGGAAGCTATCATCCACTTACTCTTAACCACAGGAACCACACCGGTGACAATTTCACAACAAACTGTATTGACATGGAAATCAAAACCATTTTCAGTTCTGAAATCTATGTATAGCGGATGTTGCAGAACTTTGCATTCTTTCGCACGCTGCAGCATCCACTCAACGGCAACTTGAGATGGGCAAAATGGTTCGAGGCCCGGATCTGGCCCGGGAATAACACACCCCATAGCTCGGTAGGGCGACAACCCGAAGGTTGGAAGGCATAGAATTCCTAGTTGTTGGCATAGAATTCCGACCTGTCACCTTTCGAAGTAAAAAATAATAATTTCTTTTAGGAAAACTCATTGTACGGTGGGTTTCTGGTGAGCCGAAGGCGACATATTTTTTCAAAAAACATCAAAAAAAATAATTTTTTAAAAAAAAAGGTTTTTTGGCCCGGGCGGCGGCACATCAGCCCATTACCCAAAAAAATTAAAATTAAAATTCAAAATTTTAATATTTTTAAATTAAAATTCTACTCCTATAAATACCCTTCACCCCCTTCATTTTTTTTGCACTCAACTCAACTATTCTTTAATCTTACAAGCATTCTCTCTCACAATTTCATTTCGTTTCATTTTCTTTCTCAATTTAAGCATTATATTTATTTTATATTCCACTAATATTGAAGAGAATTATTACTTATTCACATGATTTCGAAGTTGATTTTGATTTTAATAATTTGCTTGATATGGGCTTCAATTTGATTGATTCGAGCACACCACCACTATTACCGGGTTTGGAGGCGGAGGAGGCAGTAACACCATCTTCTATAACAACTTTGTTGGATCTACAGCTCCGATTTCTAAAATTTCTGGAAACTTTCAAATCTGGAACCAAGTTGAAATCGAGCCAAAACAGTATTTAATCCGTGTTCTAAGAGCTAAGGGATAGCCGTACTAACCTTGCTTGGCTGGAATCAGTTGAGAGCCGCCGGAATTCGTCGAACCACGAACAAAACCCGTGGGAAACTTTGGTCACGGAACCCCCAAAACGAAGGCCTCCATCCGGAGCGCTCCCTGGCTAGTGAAGGGGCTGCTAGACCCACGAATTTCCGGCAAAATCGGCGAGAGAATCGGTCGATCATTTTTCTTACTTCTCAGATGAAGAAGAAGACGGGAAGCAGTGAGAAAATCGTAAGTCTATTTCTTATT
>JAOWBN010032673.1:0-10238 GCA_028565015.1 Pinguicula moranensis | reverse complement strand
GTATAACCCTGTAAAACCATGCCCCCCAGTGCCCACCCCACCCTCACTATTTATTCAACTTTGAAATTATACATATAAATAAATTTTCATAAATTGAAAAAAGAGAAGAAGAAGAAGAAGGATTTAAATAATAAATTGAGAGGATTTTGTTTTGTCCGGTCAGGTTGTCCAGACAAAACACCCCCTCATACGGATATTTGACAAGAGACAAATAGTGGAACCAAATCCAATATGCTGGTCGATGAAGAAGCCGCTGAATAGCAGGAAATAGGCCAGGATCGCGACGACGATCGTGTATCCAAGCATAATGTGCGGCACGATTCTGGAGAGAAAAAACGTGACAAAGGAGCTTCCCGCCCAGAAGGTGGTGGCATCGAACGCCGACGAGAGGAAGACGAGCGCCGGGAGGGAGACGACCGAGCGGGACAGGATGTAGGAGGATCGGCGGTAGGCGTTATATGCGGTTTCACGCATGAAGATGGAGCGCTCCTGGAGGAAGACTGGCAGGGCGTCAGCGGTGGTGTAGAATGTTGTGGACATGGCGAATGCGAAGAATCCGAGGCGCTCTTGGACTCCTCTCGGGTAACTGTCCAGACGCCAGAACATTGTGGCGAGGATGAAACCGGTCACCATCACGACTGCGAGGCGGACGCCGAAGAGCTTCGGCCTCCGCCGCGAATTTGTGAACGATCTGCGGGTTAGCACAGACATCTCCGCCCAAAACAGATTCGCGATGGTCGAAACTCGGACGGCGGCGGCGGATGGGCTGCTATAGCGCCGGAGACGAGCTTTCCTCGTGAAATGCTAGCGCTAATTGCTTCTTTCAAGGACAAATGGACGCCGGAATTCGATAAGGAATCGTTAAGGTTAGAGTTAGGATTTGGGTTGCTCTGCCATGATTTGTTGAATTCGACGAGGCACTTAGTTCCGCCAATGAATCCTTCCAATTCTCTGATCAAATCCAAAGCATACTCTGTTCGATTCTCCTTTCTGGTATCCGCCGGCCGAAATCTGAGAAGAATGTCGGTAGATTCGACGGCGGGCCGCTGTAGACTGTTTGCCCCCTCGACAGGAAAATCATCCTATCCAACAATCCGAGAATCCTGTAACTCGGCTGGTGTACGGACACGATCACGATGCTCCCACTCAGTGCAATTCTCTGCAGAACTTTCACCACCATGAATGCGCTGGTAGAATCCAGTCCCGACGTCGGCTCATCGAGGAACAACAGAATCGGATCCTGAATAATGTCGGTTCCGATAGACACGTGCTGCCGCTCCCGCCTGAGACTCCGCGGTGTCCCTCATCGCCGATGACGGTCTTCGCGGCGTTCCAGAGCCCGAGCTTGTCATCAAGGCTTCGACGCGGAGTTTCTTCTTGGCCTTTGAGACCGTCTGTGGCAGCCAGAACTCCGCCGCGAATGTGAGAGTTTATTCGACGGTGAGCATCGGGAAGAGAAGATCATCCTGCATTACGTAAGCCGATATCACTTTCAGAAGCCTCGATTCTAATTGCTCTCCGTTTAGAGTGATGCCGCCTTTCACACTCCCTTTCGCCATCCGATTTGCCAGCGCGTCGATGAGGGTCGATTTCCCGGAGCCAGAGGCGTCCATGACGGCCATGATCTCGCTATCACGCGCCTGGCTGGAGACGTCATTGAGGATCGTCTTTGTAGCCGGATCCTGGGACCGTAGCAAGTTCCGCGGGGAGAACTTACTCCGGACTTTGACGGTATAGGTGATGTGGGAGAAGGAAGAACAAAGGGAATGAGGGATTTGCTGCTGCATGCGGCAGCTTCAATGACGTCGAGGACTTGGTGTGGTATAGGCGGAGTCTCGTTTCCGGGATATCGCCGACTGATTGGAGTAGGTGGCCTAAAGTGGTCGTAGTTTTCATTGCGTCTGCTGCAGGAATATCCAGGGAAGAAGAGGATGTGCTGAGTGCTACTACTCTAGTAATTGTTTTGTTAATATAGGATATGTTGGTGGTAAGTTGGTAAGAAGAAGAAGTTACAGAGCATCAACATCTATGTCAAAAGAGTTTGGGATTTCGTGTAAACCAGTGTGGGGTTTTATCAAATTTATAAGCAAGCAAACTGAGAGAGGTGGGAAGGAATTTTGATAGCTTTCGAGCATTTGGAATTGGGTATGGGTATGGGTATGGGTGGTAATCTACTATTTGGCCAAGCAAAAAAGGAGACACACACGAGAGTTCATTTACTTGTTATAGCCTAGATCTATCTAGGCAGCGGAGCGGGCAGAATCTGAATCGCCCATTTTACGTTCTATCCGCGAAGGATGCAGAACCAAAACATCGGTTCCATGTTCCGCCCGCGAAGGATATTGTTCCGCATTCTCTCGTACCACAGAATTTTGCAGGCGGATTCCGCATAAATACATGTCTATAAAAAAAAAAAAAAATCACGGCGGATGCGAAACCCCGTGGAATCCGCCCGTATATATTTTGTATTTAAAAAAAAATTAATAAATTTTTGCAGGCTGATGCAGAGTCCGAAAAGCAAAAAATATTCTATCCGCATTTCGCCCGCATAACTTTTTGGAACACAATTTTTCATCCGCATCCGCGCAAAATTTTCGCGCAAAATTTCCGCATTCGCTACCCAGACCTATTATAGTCTGAAACTTCATATAGTCATTGAATTCGTAAAACAACGAGATAGCTAAATTTCCTTGTCTGAACTGTTGGGCCAGATCAACTCATGACTGTGTATGCTAGAATTTTTTTTTAAAGGTCTAGATACCCGAATCTACAATGCTTTTTTGGGTGGGTCGGCTAATGAAAAATGACTTGAACTTTTTTTTTGATAATTGATTTTTATTAATAATAGAAAATAGTAAATACACCCGTGCAACTTACAGTCCACGCCACTTTTTTAATATTTGAATTTCACCTCTACCGATTGAAAGATTGTCACTCTTGATGTCTCTAGAGTCTAGAATCACCTGAACTTCATCTTCTTTGCTCATTACGGAAGGAAATTTGTGTGCATAATCCATATAATCTCTGCCATTCTAAAAGGGATTGACCCTTAATTGTTGCTTGACTTGCTTTGAGCCATTGCCATATATTCAACTGAATTCATTCCAATTTGGTTATTATGCTTGATTCTGCTTCAAATCGAATTCCATTTCTCTCTTCCACAGACACCATGTTACTACGTGCCATGTCGCCTTCCATAGATCTTCCCCGATTTTTTTGTTTAGACAACTCATATGCTCCGTGAAGTGTTGTGATACAATTGTAGAATGTGTTAGTATTTTATCCCAAACCATGAATAAACTTCCTGCCATAACTCCCATGCATTGCTGTATAATATGAATAGATGATTTGCGGATTCTGTTGCAAGCGCACACATGACACATGATTTTACATTGGGCTCTATTTTGATCCCGCGTTTTACTAGATTGTCCACGGTTGGTATCCTGTTCTGGATGAGCCGCCAAGAAAAGGCTTGGATTCTTTTCAGTGAGATCTTGTTCCAAACTTCTGTCTTTGTAAGCATATTTTGTGTGTTCCTGATCTTAAAGCTCTTCAACGGTTTATATCCTGAGCTTACAGTGAATTTTCCCCCAAGGTCAGCCTTCCATATCCAGGAGTCTACCTCATCTGATGCTGCACAAGATTGATTGCGCAAAAGAAGCAATTCATTTAGGGAGGTTATATCTCTGTCTCGTAATATTCTGTTGAAATGCAAGTTCCATATTCTGCTTCCATTAGAATTTCTGGAGACTTCAGTGATTGTGCAGTGTTTTTGTGAGCTTAATTTGTATAGTCTGTCAAATTTCAGAGCTAGGCATCCTTCCTTTGTCCAAGTCCATTTCCAGAAAAGGTTTTTTTCCCCTGCATTAAAATTCAACTCAACTTTGTCTTTAAACCAATCCTCTGCAGATAATTGCCATATAACTTGCCAATATGAATAAATATGATCAGGCGTAGATACTATAGATCAATCTGAAAGATGTCCCCGACCTCTAAAATACTTTTCTTTGATGACTTTTCTCCACAAATCATTTGACTTTTCTCTAACTCTCCATAGCCATTTTGGTAATAGTGCTGTATTCATCTCATTCAAGCTCTTTACTCCCAAACCACCTTGGTTCTTGTCCTGATAGATATCTGACCAGTTAATCCAGTGAATAGCATGTAGTTGGTCTATTTTTTGTTGCCATAAGAATGTTGCCATCATCTTTTATATTGTTTTAAGCACTTGCTTTGGTGCTCAGAATAGTGCATAATATATAGGCAAGCTCCCAAGCACTGATTTGATCAAAGTGATCTTCCAGCAAAAGAAAAAACTTGTTTTTCCATTTAATTATTCTTGCACGAACTGTAGAAATCACACTGTCCAACATTTTCAGCCTTCTTGGATTGCCACCAAGTGGTAATCCAAGATATAAGAATGGTAAATCTTCCTTTGCACAATTTATATCTACCGCATATCTCTCCAGAGTTGTTTGTGATAAGTTCAAACCATAGAGTTTGCTTTTTGAAAAGTTAGTGGCCAGACTAGAAACCAACTCAAACAACCTTAGAGTGCCTGCAATTGTTTTGAGGTTTCTTCTGTTTCCTTCAGCTAGTATCAAAGCGTCATCACCATATTGTAAATGTGAAACTGTCATCTGCCCTATCTTTAAACCAGTTAATCTTCCCACTTCTATTGCTTTGGATAACATTAAATTAAGTCCTTCTACCACCACTAAGAATAGGAATGAGGAAAGGGGATCCTCCTGCCTCAATCTTCTCTGAATTTTCTACCTCGCCAGAGCTACTTCCATTTACTAACACTGATATGTGTGGTGTACTGATGCATTCTCTAATCCAACTTACCCATTTGGTGCAAAAATCACGTTTATCCAGCATGGCAAGTAGAAATTCCCATTCAACTGTGTCAAAAGCTTTTTCGAAGTCTACCCTGAGAAGTAGTGCCTTTCTTTTCCTTCTTTTTATAGTGTGTATCACCTCATTCGCTACAAGTACCCCATCAAAGATTTGTTTTCCTTTAATAAAGGCAGTCTGAGTTTTTGAAATTAGTTTATCCATCACCTTTTTCATTCCATTGGCTAATAGTTTTGCCAATACATTGTAACAGTAGTTGACCAGGGAAATAGGGCGTTGTTACTCTATTTTTGTAGCATTTAGTACCTTTGGAATCAGAGTTATAAGAGTGGAATTGTTCATTTTTGTTAATCTACCTTCTCTGTGAAATTCTTGAATGAATGCTACAAAATCATCTTTCAATACATTCCAATGTGTTTGAATAAAGTGGAAGTTGTATCCATCTGGTCATGGGGACTTGGATGGAGCACAACTAAAGACTATGCTCCTTATTTCCTCTTCTGAAAATTCTGCTATCAGCAGTTCATTCTTTTCATCAGATAGTGTCTCAGTTGCAGGAATATCTAGAACAAGCCTTTGCCAGTTTTCAGATGTGTATTTATTAGCAAAATATTCCTTAATTCCCTGTTTTACTTCATCAACTTCTTCTTTCCATACACCATTAATGTGTAGGCCCCTTATATTGTTTCTGTTTTGGTTCCCTTATAGTCTATTGTGAAAATATCTCGTGTTGTCATCTCCCTCTTGATCCAACGGGATCTAGCTTTTTGAATCAGCAATGATTCTTTGTTTTGCATAGCTTTCTCTTTTTTGCATCAAAATGTTCATTCTTAACTCCTTCAAAGCTTCAGTGGGACTCATTTCTTCACACTGTTCATCCAAGCATTTGATTTTCTTCTGCAGTTAGTCCAATCTCTTATCTATTCCCCCCAAAACATTTGCATTCCACTCCTTCAATTTGAGTCTCAACAGTTTTGACTTTGTATGCAGTACATAGTTTTTGTATCCCACCACTGTTAACTTTTCCCACTCCTCATTTATATACAGTTGAAAGCTTTCCATTGTGTTCCAAGCATTAAGTATTCTGAATATCTTTGGACCCATGTCAACTAGTTTATTTTTCAATAACAACGGTCTGTGATCAGATTTCAATCTATCCAACCCTACTTGAATCAAGTCTGTCCATGTATTCATCCATTCTTTAGATAACAGAAACCTGTCAATTCTACTGCAACATTCTCCTCCACGGGATATACATGTGTATCTTGCCTTGATCATTGATAAATCTGAAAGATTTGAGTCTAGGATGAGCTTATCAAAGTCTCTCATTTCTGCAAAAATCGGTTCTGCTTTACTTCTTCTTTCAGAGGGGATTCTGATTGCATTAAAATCACCAACAACACACTATCTTTTCTGTGGATTCAATAAGATTAAATTGTTAATCGTGGTCCATAGGCTTCTTTAAGAATTCAGCGGGCCAGTAGAGTAAATATTCCAAATATTCACTTACTGCTGTTCTGCAAACCTTCCACTCCTAGCATACCTTCAGATTCTCAATGGTAGTTGATTTGAAACACTTCTCTTTGCCACATAGATAAAATACCTCCAGCCGATCCTCTTGCATTGCTGTGGCGATATTCAAAATTATTATTAGGCCACATTCGACTACATTCCCACTGATTCAAGGAGGCTAGTTTAGTCTCCTGAACACACCATGTCTGTTTTCTGTGTGAATATAAGATTTCTCAATTTAGTCTTCTTATTGGTAGTACCCAGTCCTCTAGTATTGTAGGATACTATAAGCATTAAACATTTGATTGTCTCAATCCCTGCCTTTATTCTTGTGTTCATCTAATATCCTGACGTCTCTTCTCTGCATTTGATTGAGCCTATTAATCAGTTCATCTTTTGTAGACTTTGAAGAGATTCCCAATTCATCTGCTAATTCCAGAATAGCCTTAGTTTTCGGCGTTGCCACTTCTTTTTCTAGTAAATACACCAGCTGCTATAATGGGGTTTCCTGTCCTCTTTGTATCTCAATAGTGTGCTTTTGCAAATTCTGTACTTTTCAGTCCTTTTTTTACTTTATGGTTTTTGATTGTTGCTCGATCAACTCCATCAAGGAAAAAGGATCGGAGTTCTGTGTACTGGTCATTGTTGGAGAAACATTTTTATCAGCTAATATCGGTGTGTCACCAAAATCTTCAGTCTCTGTCTCCCAGTTGAATGATGCCATTTTTGTAATTGTTTGTATCTCCTTAAAGTGGGCTTTTCCATGTGAAGGTCTCATTACCCGAATTATATCATCCAAGTCTTCTCCGTTGGCTGGGTTGGATCCTTGAGGATTAATATTAATCCATTCTGGCCCATTATCCCGGTCTATAGGGCAACCAAAATTTCCTTCAAATTTATCATCAGTTTTGTGAGTAAGCACGTTGACTAATTGCTTGTCTTCATAACTTGCATTATCCTGGCCTTTCTCTGTTACCTCGAGACCCGTAACTGTCCGACACATATCCATTTCTATGATTGGACTGGGATTTAAATCTTCCGTACTATTTTCCTCGAGCAACTCAATTTTTTCCCCGCCGCTTATTTCAGCTGCTTGCAGGTTCCGGTCCTCGGAGTCTTGCTCGACCATTTGATTTTTTCTGGCTGTTTTATCACCCAACTCACTTTCTGTATCCACAGATATTACTGGCAAAATATTAGGCTTTGTCCTCTTCCATACTTTTTCCCCCTCTTTGGCCATCTTCTCGGATTTCTGATGGTTGTTCCTGCTCAGTTCAGGCCATTCCTCATTGGAATGCCCTAGAGGGGTGTGTTACCATTATTGCGCCACACTACATCATTTTCCTTAGCTTCTACTGTCACCTGGATACTGAATGTTTCCTCGTTTGCTACAATATCCAAAGTCTGATCAATTAATTGATTCTGAGCCACCATTAAATGTATTCTCTCGTATTGCATTTTGGTGCGGAATAGCGTTTTGTCATCAATGCTCAGCAAGGCGCCGATTTGACCTGCAACTGTGGTGAAGAAATCCGAGTACCAGTAATGCAAGGTATCCCACTGACTCATATCCAAGCCGGCCTTGCTAGCTTTTCATTAACTAATTTCCATGGTCGTAAAGAATGGAGTCCAAGATCAAGAGCTGCCATGGAGTCATTGGATAATCTATTTTGATCTTCATTGCTATTTAGATTAATCAGTACTCGACCTCCTTCCAGTCTAGCAGCATAGCTTCCGTCATATCCAGCTGTTGTAAGTCTGTTATTCAGTGTAGATAGGTCGAATATTGGAGTTGGAGTTTCGATTAAACAATTTTCCAACCATTTAGACGCTGCCGAGTCTGGTGTGAACTGAATAGCAAATCTTTCCTTTCCACTATTATCTCTTTCCTCCGTTGATTTTGGCATCAACCCTATCTCCATTTTATCTTTTCCTGACTGCTTTCCAGTTGGGTTATTTGCATTTCTTGCATCACTGGCCAACAGACGAAAAGACCCAACCCAAGTCCCATTGAGTAGAGACAAAGTGTTCTGCGTCACTAACCTTCTCATAAACCGCACAAAGCCGAATCTGCTTCCCGGAGATATTTGTTGTCGAGGCAAGTAAATGTCTGAAACTAATTCATATGCTGAGAATACTGTTTGCATTTCATTTTTCGTCCACGACGGTGGGAAGTTGGTAAAGTAGTAGGATGTCGAGGTTGCACGTAATTGCTCTATGTATCGAGATATTCTCCTCTGCCTGTTCATCGGGGGTCGAGGTAGGTTCCGATGTCCCGCCCCTTTTACCTTTGTCCATTCTTGAACTTCCCCTATTGCTTCCTCAGACGATTTGGTTTCTGTTACTCTGTTAGGTTAGCATCTGAACAGGATGCCATGCTGTTGATTGCAGATTCAGATGACTTGAACTTATGCTTGAAATTTGGCTAATCTATGGGAATGGGTGCTTTGTTGAATTAATCTAGCCAAACATAACTTTGAACATCATACTTTTTCACAAAGAATCCTTTTTCTATGTTAAGAGCTTCAAAAATCCCTATCTATGATCTTGAAAATACATTTTTTTACAAGTATACAAACACGTGGAGAGTTTCGGGTGCTCTGCCACTAAACTAGCAAGACTCAATATCTTGAAAACAATTATTTCATGTACAAGTTTACTATTCCAACATAGAATTACAAGGATAATATATAGAATTAAGTTTTCAAATGTCGATTTATAAATTAAAAAGCTATGAAATATGGTATCCATGCAGGTCATTAAACCCTTGGATCTGAGAGTGAGCAAAGATTGAGATGTAGGGTTTGATATTTTGTTGCTGATAATTCCTCTGGATAAAGTTCCAAAGGCAGAAGTCATTTGATGCATGTATCTCGGTAGCTTTCAGTTCAAGATTCACAAAATAGAAATGGAAACAGGGAGTGTAAAATTTTGTCCTAACATTTGAAAACATCGAATATAAAGCAAAATAAAAGCAACAAAGAGAAACTCTTGCAAGTGTAGACACCATCTCCGAATCAAATTAGTGTTGCTTTCCTATTGAGGATTCAAGATTTCACATAGATGTTAATGAAACAAAGTCGAACAAAAACTACACTTGCTAAGTGCACGCCAAAGGCGAACACCCGAAATCCAAGAAAGTTCCTTTCCTACAAAAATACAGCACATAATATGAAACACACACACACACACAACAAACACTCAGTTACACCAAGGATTCCATTGCCGGTCTCAGCCTGATTTTGAAGGATCAATCCCATGACACCGGACATCTCCATCTGAATAATGTTTATTCAGAATGTTAGGGAAAATCAACAATGAAATCAGATATTACCTCATGCATGTGGAATTTGCCTTTAATGTCTTCATGAATAGATTTCTGAAATGAAGCTAGTGGTGACAACAAAATGTTATCCCTAAATCATAAAACACGGAGAGAAGTGCTCTTGTATCATACATTGGTAGTTATATGTAGACACGCCCGGCCCGGCCCGCCTGGACCCGGAGGGCCCGGGTCCAGAAATTGGGCTCGTGGCCCGTTCCGGCAGGCTAACTGGCCCGCCGTCCCGTGGCCCGGCCTACCGGGTCACGGGCCAACCCTCCGGGCCCACGGCCGGGTTGCACCGGTTTTCGCTGAGTCCTACACGGCTCAGGCGCGGTTGGCCCTCCGGGTCGATGAATTTATTTTTTTAATTTTTAATTTTTTTTAATTTCGTATAATAAAAATTATATTTAAAAAATTATTCTTATAAATTTTATAACAAGTCTACACTACATGTATCAATATTTTATCAAATTATAAATTTTATAAATGTAAGTTTATAAATAATTGACAAGTTTATATAAATAGGGTTTATATTTTTATCGTT
>JAOWBN010032662.1:0-10239 GCA_028565015.1 Pinguicula moranensis | reverse complement strand
TTAAACCTTAAGCCCACTTAACCACAAGCCCGTCTAACTACCCAGTTAAATCTCTATATAAAGGCTACGTGCCTACATAGATTATACACAACTCACAACTCTCATGCGTTGAAAAATCAGATATAATAAGTTTTCTTTCAGCTTGTTCCCAATCACCCCCGGGGAGGAGATTTGGTTCGTGGAATACAAAGAGACTTTTATAGCCCCTTCAACGTGATTAATTCAGTCAAGGAGATTACGATCCAGATATGCTTCCATATCAATCAGGTATTGAATATTTATCCTCATTAGATTCGTTCTTCTGTTTTAGATATATTCTAATTATGATCCACAAGAAAAAAAAATTATAGAGAAAGAGTTCTGTGTTGGGGTGAGTGGGTCGAAGCCAGAATCTTGAATGGGGAGGCTGATGAACACAAAATTATAAAGGAAAAAACTTAACTAATAACGGTTTTAAAAACATTGTGGGCCGCCCTTACATCTGCCATTGTTTGTGCTTTATTGACTTTCTGAAATTAGCCCATTTTCAAATAGAGTCTGGGCTTCAGAATTTCTGAAAAATTGAATACTTGACATCCATGCTTCTTATTTTCTGAACTTGTGGGATACATAATGAATTAAAATCCCAAGTTGAATCGGTGGTGCAAATGGATATCATGAAAATGTGAAAAAAAAACTAATGTTTTGAGAAATTTAAAAATCTGGGTTCTAACAAATTGGGATCAATTAATTGCTTCTTGCCAAAACAATCCCCCAATAACCTTGAGAAATTCGATCCCGGGAAGGAATTTCTTAGTTGAAAAAATTCTCCTGGGTCTTCTGATGGATGGCCTGTTGAATTTCAAGCGTGTTTGCAATCGTCGATACCCATGCAACCGTCGTAAAATTTAGCTCCGTTGCAATGGAGCAGGGGATCCCTCGATTACGACAACATATCTTCAAAAGAAACGAGATGCTCGGCTCGTGCGATGGTTTAATTTTTCCAACTCTTGATTTTTCTAAGAAAAGATGCTAAAGGCGCGGACGCAGCCAACCACGGCAGCAACGACTAGACCCACGGCGCACCCGGATTCAGGGCTCTTCCCGTAGTAGACCACAGTCACGCCGGCGACCGCACGGACAAAGGTATAAACTCTCATTCCTCTTATGTGTCTGTAACAGGAACAAAAATGAAGATGGACCAAGGATAATGAGAACAAAGAAACAATGTCGTCTCTAAGATGCATCGAGAAGAACGCAAGGGCGGGACTCGAGAGAGAAATATCGATTCTCGACAGCACTCCCAGTGTCCCAAGACAAGATCAGAGGGGCAGTCTGGCGGCCACGGGAAACGTGGCAGTGTGAGATAAATTACCCTGATTTCTACAATTTCCAAACCATAGCCCAAAACATCCCGAAATTTGATATACATCCACAAAAGTCCCTAAAAATCTCAAACGAGCCCCACAGTCCCGAGAAATAGTATTTTTCACCCCATATTTTCCAAAAATCACAAAAAAAAAAAGCCAGAATGGCAAAATCCAAAAAATAGACCCTTTATCTTTGCCAAAATTACAAAACACACCTCAAAATCTCTCCAATCCCCGATTCTTCCCTCCAAGTTGTTTTGACCTCGAGTCTCCTGTGGCATGCTCAGAACATGAGCCTCACACTTTGACATCATCCCAGTGGTTATTTGATTGTGGGGCCATAGACACTAAAACCAATGATCGGTCTGACCTCATGACAGCTACCATGCCTCGGAAAACCAAAATCCAGACGGCAAATGATGGTGTGACAGTCGTGAAGGGCACAAGAACAATTGAGCTATCCCCTACATTGAAATTGAAAAAATTGCTTATTTGTTCATGCACTTTCATGCGAGTTATTATTCATTAGCCATTTGACGAAAAAATTGAACTGTACTGCTCTCATGTATTCCACATTTTTCATTCTGTAGAATATTCAGACGAAGACAATCATTGGGCGTGGCACATAGTAGGAAGGATGTGGATGAGGTGGCTCAGTAGGGGTCAACAATGCTAACTCATGGGATGACTAACAGACAACTCTGCCTCTGACACCGTCGGTTGGGACATCCCATTTGGCTACCTTAAACTTTTATTTCCTAATTTCTTTAAATAGAGGAATTCTATTTCGTGTGATACTTGTTTCCTAGCTAAGAGTCACAGACAGTCATTTCATTCCTCTAATTCTCGAACTAGTGAATTATTTGCACCAATTCATTCTGATGTCTGGGGCCCTGCCCCCACCTCTAGTAACCGTGGTTTTCGATATTTTTTTTCTCTTTATTGATGATTGCTCTAGAATGATGTGGGTATATTTTCTGAAAAATAAATCTGAAGTATTCCAACGATTTGTTAAGTTTTATACCTTAGTGCAAACCCAATTTTAGAAACATTATACCTTAGTGCAAACCCCTTTTTGTGAACCCCATATCCTACGAAGACACACTTGATACCACATGGATCAAATTTCGTTCTCTCAATTTTTAGGATATGCACAAAGACCGAACAACCAAAGATTCTAGGTGGCAATGCCAGGGTTGAAGGATCTTGAGCAAGGTTTGTAATGCTTGAATGAGTGTTTTGCTTTCCAGAATTTTCGTAGGGTGGCAGTTAATTAGATAGACGACCGTGGTTATGGCTTCAGACCAGAGATATCTCGGGGTCCTTGACTTAATCATAATAGCTTTAGTGATTTCAAGAATGATTTGATTTTGTCTTTCAGCAACTCTATTTCGTTCTAGTGTATGTGCTACCATCAACATAGAACATGACTCACTGCCACAAGATCAACAATCCGCCTCGTCTGAAGATTTGAAGGTAATCCAAACCACTCAAGATCTTTCTAATAATACTTCCGCTACAATTTACTTTGATGCAGAGAAAAAGAGGTGGATGAACCACAGAACCGGTACACTTTGCCTGCCAAAAGTACTCAAATGGTTCCCACAAAAAAGATATGTACCCGAATAAGAGCCACGGGCATTACAATATCCACTGGCTAACCTAGTTAGGGGGAAATCAGACAATACTGAAATACCAAAAGCAGCCCAAGAAGCCCAGAATAAAAGAGCATGGGTATGTGCCATGGAAACTGAGATGCAAGCTCTAGAAAAAAATGACACTTGGAAAAAATGCAAATTACCCATGGGAAAACTTACCGTAGGATGCAAGTGGGTATTCACAATTAAGCATAGCTCTGATGGATCAATTGAACTATACAAAGCAAGGCTAATAGCTAAAGGTTATACACAAACATATGCAATCGACTACTTCGAGACATTCTCTCCAGTCATGAAGATCGATACCATACTAGTCATATTCTCAGTTGCTGCAAATCTAGATTGGCCTATTCGCCAATTTGATGTAAAGAACGCATTTCTTCATGGATATCTAAGGAAGAAGCATACATGGCCACCAGGATTCCTTGAGGAATTCCGAAGTAACGAAGTATGCACACTAAAAAGGGATTTATATGGTATCAAACAGTCCCCTCGGGCATGGTTTGAATGATTTACGATGGCAATGAAAAATATGGATACAAGCAGAGAACTCCTATCATACTCTATTTTTAAAGTGGAATGGTGAGCTACTAACTTGTTTGATCTTCTATGTAGATGACATGATAATAATTGGAGATGACACTACAGAGATGATAGTTCTTCGAAATAATTTGTTCAGAGAATTTGAGATGAAGATTTGGGTGAGCTAAAGTACTTCTTGGGTATAGAAGTTCAAAGATCAAAAGTAGGAATTTTTACATCACAAAGAAAGTATGTTCTTGATCTTCATGCAGAGACTGATGGATTGCAAGCCGACAGACAGTTGTAAGTCTAAGATGATACAAACCAAACTCAGGGGGAACCGACACAATATTGAGTCGGAGGCAGATCCAGGGCCACTAAATTCTATGAGATCCATGCTAGAAAGAAAATTTATCTATTGCTAGATAGGTTCTCCTATTTATTCTTTGGTTTTGATGTGGTTTGCATGTCTATTCGGAATACCACCCCCTCACTCAATACAAGGATAACTCACCAAACATAAAGGATTTGTCTACCAATTATCTCTACAGTGAGAATTAACAATGGGAAAATCATGACATTTTATTTTGGTGAAGAGCGGATGATGGTGATGATCTGAATGTTGGGATGCTTTGTGATCTACTATAACGCTAAGTGAGCCATGTACTATATCACCATTTAGCTATGCCAGAGGGAGGATATGAAGAAAATGTATGATTAGGGGTGTGCAAATGGAATTCGGAATTCGGAAATGACAATTTTGTTCCATCCTAAATTATTTCGGAAATGAAATCTGATTTCCAATCCAATCCGTATTTTAATTCAGAAATTTGAAAATCAGAATTTTTGAAGAATAAAAAAAATTCAAAAATATTTCAAAAATATTTCAAAAAACTAGAAAAAAATATTTCGGAAATTCGGAAATATTTTGAAAATTTGGATTTTCTAACAAAAAGTTTGGAAATTTGGAAATCCACCCTTATTTCCGTTCCGAAACGAAATATAATTCGGAACTGAAATCATATTCTGATCCAATCCAAAATCGAAATTCGGAATTTTGGATCGAAATTTGAAATTCAAAAAATTTCGGAAATCGGAATTTCCAAATTTTGATTTACATATGCACACCCCTAGGTATGATAGCCAGCTCAATCTCAAAGATACTATATAGCGAATACCTTCTAGTCGTCATACGAGTACTTTGTACATCTATAATTCTATTTCTTGTACGTATTTTACAAATTGAAATTTGGTTTATCAAAAAAATAAAAAATAAAAAATTACCCGCACGTTTTTGAAAAGAATTAAATTAACCCATTTCTAAAAACCTCCAATATAAAGTTTATAAATTTTAGGGTTTAGTTTAGGGTTTAGATCCTAACTCTAATCTATGAACTATAAACTATACTAAGTTTATACCCTAAGTTTGTGAACTTAGGGTATATATTTATAAACTTAAGGTGTGTGTATATATATATATATATATATAAGTTACATGCTATTTATATATAGGGAGGGGATTGGTTGACATGTTTTTAAACATAAAAAAGATACATCAAATCCTCCGATGGCCAGGATAAAAAGAAGACAATCGACATGAAAAGAGATGAAGCAGGAACCCTCGCAAAATCCAGCACCAACACCATTTTCAGCATTCCAGCGACAAAAAATCCTGTCTCCAGAAACTAGCTAGCAAGCTCCAGCGCGAAGCAGGCGAAATCAAGTCTCCATCTCCAGTGATTTTTGGACCGGAAACATCTCTGGAACGAAACTTTCCATCTTTGTCTCGCGATTTCTAGACGAAGAGCAAAACTAAGTGCGCGATTTCCCAATTCTTTATCTTTGTCCCGCAATTTTTGGTAGGTATGCTACTAAAACATGAAAAGATACCTAAGACGGCCTCTCTGGGATGGAATCGAGCAGAGTCCATCTCCGTGATGACCTGAACCCGAAACATTTTGGAACAAAAGACAAATTCGAGCGACGGCCTATTTGTTGTGTTCTCTGTCATTTTCTTATCTATCCCGTGAAATGAATTTGTCTCGAATTTGTCGAACCCTAGAAGCAAAATCTGCAGCGAAACCATTTCTTCTTCAGCTTCTGGTATTTTTTTCATTTATGGGTTTAATACATATTGGGTTTCTCGTTGTATAATTGGAGGTGATGGGTAATCGTAGATGAATCTGCCCACAGAATTTT
The DNA here is from genome assembly GCA_028565015.1 of Pinguicula moranensis. Lineage (NCBI taxonomy): Eukaryota > Viridiplantae > Streptophyta > Magnoliopsida > Lamiales > Lentibulariaceae > Pinguicula > Pinguicula moranensis. The sequence goes on along the minus strand of JAOWBN010032662.1, from coordinate 4,511 downwards.
AACAAATCTGCATAACGGAATCCATCTTCTTCGGAGTAAAGCAACGGCCAACTAAATTTGAAGAAGATATAGTGCTGGAGAATTATGACTTCACAGAAGGTTTCTTTACCATTCCACCGCATAAGATGCATAGTTCTTGTTTTTTGTTCTATAATTTGAGTGAATTTTCTATTGACTTTTTTTGGTTGGATACTTGATTCCCTTTTGTAATACTTATCCCAGATTATAATTTTGTGTAATAAACTCTGAAGAAGCCTCCAATAATTCTGAATTTGCAGAGCAAAACTGCATTACGAAATCTGCAGAGCGGAATCCATTTTCGGAGAAAAGAAAAAATCAAGGTCTGTCTATGATTCCCCTATAATATGTTTGTGATTTCGATTCAGTTTACGGGAATAAAAGAGGCAAATACAAAATATTAAGATATGAGCATCTTCGTGTCTATATGCCTTCACCTGAGATGTTGTAAGGCCTTTAACATAATATTATAAGGAAAAAATAGCTTCTTTCACTTTTCTTTTAACATGAGGAGCGGATATTATACCTTTTCTTGATGGAGGGGCAGTTGTTGTACCTTTTCTTGATGGTATTCTCATTCTCGAGATCTTGATTTTTGAGCAATACAGCGCAAGTGGTAGTTGAACATGGGCATTACTCGAAGCAATTGAAAATGAGAAGATACATTTGATGACAATGGTGGAGCGTGTGCCCATCCACTCCAAAATTATTTTCGATTTGATCACTGCTGGTGCACTTCCAATTGCATATGGAACATCTCATTTTGCACTTGTTCACCGAGCGCAACTTAAACCTGGCCAGGTTGAGCATGCATTGTTTCTTGGATCTGTTGTTCAAAGATAATATTGGAGGAGTATTTAAAACAATATTTGTCTTTCGTGACAATGGTGGAATTTGTTCCATTATTTGAAGTTATCTTGGTGCAGCTGGTGGAGCTAGGTATTACTAGTTCTTGGTGTAGCTGGTGGAGTTGGCCTTGCAGCAGGGCAGATTGGCGTTCAGGAGTTGGAAGAAATTTTTCCAGGATCCTGTAGAAATCTTCTTTGATCGAACTTAGAAACTTGACCTCCTCTGGGTTGTACTGGATGATTGGGTTTAGAAAAGCAAAAGCAGAATGTAGAGGGGAATGGAGGTTGTTCTGCTACTTCTTATACACAATGTCCAAAAATATGTTGCATTTTATTTCATCCATAATGTAGCGAGTTCTTATAGACTCATTTGCTCTGATCATCAGCTCATATATGAATCCAACTGCTGGTTTTCCAGCTAATAATACAACAACACTCTCTTCTACTAATATCCAGAACTCATTATCGTCAAAAATATACATCAAATTTGTGCCAAAAAAATCATCTCGACTCGAGGAACAAAAGAAACACCTTGAACAATACTTATTGTTTTCACACTTATCCCAAGGAGGAACTTCTGCCCCCTTTGTACCAACAACGAATGAGAAACTCCACTGTTAACAAGTACAACTTAAACTCTAGACAACCATCACATGATATAAACATAGGCTATGCAATTTGGCGCATAAAAGACAGGAACAAGTTTCACATCAACCTCGTAGAATAAAGACTACTGAAGCTCAAGAATGCTATCATAAACTATGTTTGGACAACCAACTCAGGAGAGTCATATCCAGAACTCCATCTGTTTTTGGTCAAGATCTCTGCTCTTGGCTCGTCTATATCCCACATATGGCCTTGGCTGCTACTGCATACTTGTAACTGTAGTTTCCAAGATCCCATAAGAATTTGTTTGTTAAGGAATTCAAGTTCACCAAAAACTTCAGAGGCTTCTATTTACAATTAAGATTAAACAAAGTTATGGAATGAACCTTAAAGAAGGAAAAAGATGGAAAGAACTCATCACCCCAATACTTCATGCTCCACTACACACATACATTCTTTAATAGTTTCATTAAAAAACCTAATACACAGAAACACAATACGCAAAAACGCAGAGATGGCTGCAAGAGTAGCAGAGTGAGATTTTGAAATTTGATCCCTTAGATTCAGCATCTTATGTTCTACTTTCAAACACACAAGCTTCTGCTAAAAAAAGGTGAAGTCGGCAAGAAAAGAGATTTTTGAAAATTGACCCATTAAAATTCCGTGGGAAAATTCATCTACGATTAGCCGTCACCGCCAATTATACAATGAGAAACCCAAGATGTATTAAACCCATAAATGAAAAAATACCAGAAGATGAAGAAGAGGGACTCGTGTGCCTAAAGAAATGGTTTTGCTGTAGATTTTGCTTCTAGGGTTCGATAAATTTGTGACAAATTCGTTTCACGGGATAGATAAGAAAATGACAGAGAACACAACAAATAGTCCGTCGCTCGAATTCTTCTTTTGTTCCAGAATTGTTTCCGGTTTGGGTCGTCATGAAGATGGACTCCGCTCGATTCCATCCCAGAGAGGCTGTCTTAGGTATCTTTTCATGTTTTAGCAGCATACCTACCAAAAATTGCGGCATAAATATGAAGAATTGGAGAATTGCACGCTTAGTTTTGCTCTTCGTCTAGAAATTGCGGGACAAAAATGGAGGGTTTTGTTCTAGAGATGTTTCTGGTCCAAAAATTGCTGGAGATGGAGACTCGATTTTATCCGCTTTGCGTTGGATCTTGCTCGCTAGTTTCTGGAGACAGGATTTTTTGTCGCTGGAATGCTAAAAATGGCATTGGCGCTGGATTTCGCGAGGGTTCCTGCTTCATCTCCTTCCATGTGGATTGTCTTCTTTTAATCCTGGCCGTCAGATCTGATAGCCAGGATTTGATGTTAAATCTCATGTTATTCTTCAGGTCATCCGAACACCTCCCATATATATATATAGTCTCTCTAAATCAACCACATTAACTAGCATAATCTACTTATGATCACTAATACAAAAGTAACAGCATACCAGCTCAAAAGTTCAATGCTACACCTACAGAATAATTCGACTCATTTCTTGTCCTCATACTGTTATTCTTCTGTTTTGCCTTTCCACCCATTTTCTTTAATTCTTCCAATTCCCCAGGATGGTGCCGCCATTTTCAGTAGACACTGTTACAAAGACCAGTTCAAACTTCAATGAGAAGGGGATGTGCAGGAAATGATCATCACTCTCGGGGTCAGTAGCTCTTTCAGATGGTTTTAAATTTAAATAATATTTAATCAAATCCCTACAAACCGATTTGGGGAAGCTGGAAAGAATAAAAAGATGAACAAATAATTTTCCCAAATATGTTTATTTTTTCCTACTCAACTTTACCCAATATATTTTTAACTAAGTTGGGATCTGAAGGGTCTAATGTACGCGGTCTTACCCTTGTAATTATGCAAAGAGGCCATTTTCATTTTGCAACCCAGGTGGATATCGATCAATGGACCTCATATTTGCGAAGTATAATTCTCACCACTTGAACTACTTAGTTGGAATCTGGGGGTCTGATGTACGCGGCCGAAGTGTAGCTCAACCTTTTAATTATACAAAGAGATCATTTTCATTTTGTGACCCAAGTGGGTATCGATTCCTGGACCTCACATTTGTGAAGTTCTCACCAGTGAAGCTATCATGGCTTGATTAAATATTATTTAAATTTTGAAGGGTTAAAAAGTTTAGAAAAGCCTTATAAGTCAAAAGTTGGCTCCTACAATAATTATAAGCCCCAAAAATTAGAAAATCCATCAACAAATTTTTAAAACTAACAAGAATTACTTATAGTAAAATCTTCATAGCCAAACACAATCGAAATCATCTTCTAGTCTGCAACATCTACACCTCCAGCAACAACTATCCTAAGCTGTAGGTTGTTGTCTCGACGTTTACTAGTTAGCCATCAACCGGGTAAGAGCACGTTTCATGGTAAAGAGAATGAGCCAGAAGACATCACAAGCATCATCAACAAATCAGAACCACCGAATTACGGAGCCAACCGAGAGCTTCCCAACGGTGTCGACACCACCTGAAGTAGGTGAATGGCAGACAGACAAGAAAACAAACTAGAAAACAACACAATCAGTCCACAATGTTTAATAAAATTGCTTATGCTTTGCAATAACATTGCTCTAAATGCTCTCCGTACATCTCTTCAGTTCTTTCACCTCATCGCCGGAATTAATCATCGGAGCTTCCTTTTGATACCGTATGGGTGTGCTCGGCGGTAGGGTTTGCTTCGGTCAGGTGATATTCTTGATTTGGAGGATATTGGGCGTATGTCTCTGGTGAAGTTTGCTCTTGGCCGTAGGAAAGGCATCTGAGGTAAAATGGCATCATCCTCACACTCCCCTCCTAGTCTGAACAATGCACTTGAGGTTCAAAATGAGCAAGATAATCCTATTGATCAAGTCGATGAATCCGACTGGACGCCAGTCACGCGTCGCCTGAAATCTGTTGAGGGTCGCTACCAACAGCCCGTCCATGAGGCTCCTGCAGTTCAGAAAGTTGTTCCTTCATTTATAAGGAAGATGCGAGCTGATTTCATATCATATCACTTTACTAAC
>JAOWBN010032651.1:0-10239 GCA_028565015.1 Pinguicula moranensis | reverse complement strand
TCACATTTCTTTTCACTCAATTTTTTTTTCACTCTCAGGATCCGTACTCTTTTGCAATTTCAACTGATCCTCTAGTATCTGTTTTAGAGATAAAGGTACTAAAGTAATGCTTTTACCATGTTGTACGAAGGAGTACTTGTTGCTGTAGCAATCGTGGGTGGCCTTTACATCAAACTGTCGTGGTCTTCCAAGGAGCATATGACAGGCATCCATAGGAATCACATCACAAAGTACTTGATCCTCATATCGCCCTATAGATAAGGAAAGCATCACATGCTTGTTCACCCTGATCTCTCCACACTGGCTCAACCACTGCAACTTGTAGGGCCTCCGATATTTAACGGTGTTCAGCCCTAGCTTCTCAACCATGTACATGTTAGCCACATTGGTGCAACTCCCTCTATCTATGATAACACTACATACCTTCCCTCGTATATGGCACCTGGTGTGGAAGAGGTTCTCCCCCTAACTTTGATCTTCTTCCTTAGCTTGTGTGCTAAGGACTCCTCGGGACACCAAGAGATCTCAAACTACATCTCCTTGCTCATCCTCCTCATCTCTACTCGGTTCTTCAACGTCTTCTTCTTTCTTACTTTCGATTTTATAGCCCCCTTGATCATTGATCACCATCACTCGCTTGTTTGGGCATTGGCTGGTTATGTGTCCCACTCCTTGGCACCTAAAGTATTTAATATCTCGATTTGTAGAAGGTGTAGAAGTGTTTGTACCACTAGGGGTCACGACTTTTCCCTTACTTTCCATGGTTTTGTGCAGCATATTTCACTGGTGTGGCTGCAGTCTTGGGTCCTCGGCGGTCAAAGTGCCCAATTTTCTTATCAGCGAAGGATTGATATCCAGAGTAGGAGGAAACAGCTTCTCGTCCTCAGCCAAGGCTACCCCAACGGTCAGACACATAGTGGTGATCAATTAGGGGAAGTGTAGTGAGTTGAGTCGCTTGTCCAGGACAACCATACTCTCTATAATATCTTTGTAGATGACTTTCCCCACATCAATGCTTCGTCCAGTTTTAATGGCATAAAGTAGCGGTAGTCGCTTCAGCTTGATATCCCTAGTGTTGGTGGTTGCCATCATTTTGGTGCATATGAATAAGTACCATATGAGGACAGTGGCATGACAATCTGACTTGTTAACTACAATTCAATCGGTTTGGTTCCAGTGGACATCTTCCAGGTCATTCCCGGAGAACATAGATACTCAGCCACATCAGCCAGATCTGGTTATCCCCCATTGAACTTTGAGACCTTGTCTTCACTTAGGCACACAAGATTATGGATCTGATTTATTTTTGTCGGGCTAAATGGTACCCAAATCCCTCTAACATAAGCTTTTGGAGTCATTCATGATATCTAGGTTCGCATAAAATTCCCTCACGAAATTTGGTGCATATTCAGGTGGAGTTCTATGGAACTGAGTCCAATAACGATCCTTAACAACTTCCCTAGTGATGGCCATGCATCCCGAAGAAAAACCCCTCCCTCGAATCACATCCAACACACCCACAGTAGCATTATAGAAATCTTTGGCAATGGTATTCGCAAACTTGTCCATAACACCGGATTTAGTAAATTTTGGTTTCTTAGGAGGCATGTTTCTAAACTCTAAAAGTATTGGAGAAATGAGTTCAAGAGAGTTATACTGTGAAGTACCGTAGAAGACTTGCGCTTAGACAGATTTTGGGTTCTAGAGCGGCGTGAACTGCACAGTGTAGCCAACAGTATGTTGTCATTTAGGGTTAGTCATTTTTGGAAATTGAACTGCTACTCAAGGCGAGACAACTGCCATGCTTTTATACCGAGACCTGTGTGGGCCTCTAATTTAATATGTGGTCGTTACTATGACCTTTATTGGGTCGAACATGGGTGAAGAGAAATTAACTGCCCATTGTGGTACTGTGCATGAACTGGACGTGCTGATCATGAGCATTGAATGAAAAATTGGAGCTTCTTCTCCTATTTCCTGCTCTATTGTGATTTCTGCTTGATCTTCTAGTGATTATGTTCCCGTAAGTCACCCTGTAGGATATACCAAGAGATGTTAGCCCGTGATGATTAATCAAAACATATATAAAATTAACTCACGTTTTTAATGGATATAGATACTAATAACTGCCACTTGGGGACTTATACCTATCTTTCCCAAAACTTAACACATTTTATAACATAATATTGATTGAGTTAAGTAGAGAGGGTAAGGGTACATCCCTTAGTGGTGCAAAACAATAGATCTTGGGGTGCCTCCAAACATCGCTTCTTTATAGAGGCATTTAGCCTTTCTAGCATGCTGCTACCTTCGTCATATGCTTTAAGCCGCTATCCATTCACTCTGAAGGTCCATTTATCTGAATGAGCAATCTCTATTGTTCCAAATGGAAATACTTGAGTGATTTCAAAGGGTCCAGACCATCTAGATTTCAATTTTTGTGCAAAGAATTTAAGTATGGAGTTGAACAAGAGTACCTTTTTTCCAGGTGGGAAATTGCGCCTGAGTTTGTGTTTATCATACCGTGCTTTTGTTTTTTCCTTGTATATTTAGGCATTCTCATATGCATCAATCCTCAGCTCATCCAATTCATTTAATTGCAATAACCTATTCTCTCCTGCTGCCTTCATGCTATAATTCAAATTACGCATGGACTAATAGGCTCTATGTTCCAACTCCACAGGCAGGTTACAAGCTTTTCCATAGACCAAACGATATGTAGACATGCCAATGGGAGTTTTTAGACAGTTCTGTAGGCTCAAAGTGCATCATCAAGTCTTAATGTCCAATCTTTCCGGGATGTGCTCACTATGTTTTCTAAGATTGCCTTTATTTCTCTGTTTGATACTTCCATTAGACTGAGAATGATATGCCAAAGAAGTACGATGTCGAACTCCATATTTTCTCAGCAATGCTTCAAAGACTTTGTTGCAGAAGTGTGATCGTCCATCACTAACAATGCATCTAGGTGTGCCAAATCTTGAAAAGTTATTTCTGCGCAGAAATCTCAGCACTATTGTGGCATCATTAGAGGATATGGCTATTGCCTCAACCCATTTAGAGAAATAATCCACTGCCTAATATATACTTTTGCCCCACAGACAAAGGAAACGGCCCCATGAAATCAAGTCCCCACACATCAAAGACCTCAACTTCCAATACATTTTGTTGAGGCATTTCATTCCTCTTTGAGATTTGTCCAATTCTTTAACATTTGTCACACTTGGTCACAGACACCTGTGCATCTCTGAATAGTGTAGGCCAGTAGAACCCACTCCGCAGTACCATGGTTGTAGTCCTTTTGCCTCCAAAGTGTCCCCCACAATCCAGTGCATGGTAGTGAGTTAAAATATAGTGCATTTCTTCTTCTGGAACACAGCTACGAATTACTTGATCTGAGTAATATTTGTACAATAATGGTTCATCCCACAAATATGACTTTACTTGGGAGTAAAATGTCCTTTTGTTGCCATGATGATCCATAGGAAATAATCCTACATGCAAGATAATTTGCAATATTTGCAAACCAGGGCTCTGTACTTTCTTGGCCTGCTAAATGATCTAACATATAATCAATGAACAGTAAGGGGTAGTGATCCTTTCTTGTGTCCTTGTAAGTGCTATGTAATCCATACATATTCTCCATTCAGTGACTGTCTGCTTTGGAATAAGTTCATTATGATCATTAACCTCCATTGTCATCCCTCCTTTCTTTGGAACGCACTGCAACTGAACTGATCCAGCTACTGTCCGAGATAGGGTACACAACTCCAGCATTCCAACCATTTCAATATCTCATTCTTAACTACCTCTTTCATAATTGAGTCCAGTCTTCTTTGGGGAGTTATGACTGGTTTACTTCCTTCTTCTAGAAATATTCGGTGCACGCACACAGATGGACTAATTCTTTTTATATCTGCCAAGGTCCAACCTATAGCACAATTGTTATCCATGAGCACACACAACAGACTGTCTTCTTGTCAAGGTGAAAGAGAAGTTGAAATGATAACTGGCAAGGTTTCATCAGTGCCCAAGAATGCATACTTTAAATGTGTGGCAATGGTTTGAGTTCCAAAATAAATGGTTGTTTGATTGAAGTGCTCTGAGATGCAGAGCGTTCTCCCAAATTTTCAAAATGAGCTTTTCCCTGACCTTCATTAGCATCCAACCAATTGATGCATTCTTTGACTCCAGTCTCTTTTAGGATAAGTGGGTCAGAACTGACTAAAAAAAATTCAAGATCACTCCGATAGTATGCATAGTCAGGCTGGCTGAATTGTTCAGAAGGCTCTATACTCAAGTAATCATTCTTGTGGTCATGTTGCTTCATTGCCCAAAACACATTAAATTTAACATTTTCCCCTTGGACTCTGAGAATCAGCTCTTCTCTTTGGATATCAATGAGTGCACCTCCTATTGTTAGAAATGGCCTTCCCAGAATAATGAAATCAGTTGGGAAGATAAATTCATCCACTTTGATAAGAACATCTTCAATGATACCTCTGGGGTGTTTGATGGATCTATCTGCCAGATTTTGGGAGATTATGGTGGGCCTGGCTTCAACTAATCCCAACTTCAGAAAAATTGACAAAGGCAAAAGATAAATGCTTGCACCTAGATCACACAAAACTCTAGCAAATGTCGAATTTCCAATAGAGCAGGGGTAGTAAAACTCCCTGGATCTTTTAGCTTCGGTGACAACTTTTTTTGGAGGATGGTACTGCTCTCCTCTGTGAAAGCCATAGTCTCATAATCTCCAAATCTCCTCTTGTTGGATAAAATATCCTTCTTAAACTTTATGTAGCATGGCATCTGTTCCTAAGGTTCTACAATTGAAATGCTAATATGCAATTTCTTAAAAACATTTAGAAACTTTAGGAACTGCTTGTCCAGTTTCCCTTATTTTAATCTTTGAGGGAATGGAACTGGTACTTTATGTTCTTCCTCTTTCTGAGGTATAGTTTCTTCAGATTTTGTGGCCTCTTCCTTTTTTGTTGGTGTGGTATCCTTGGACAGGATTTCTACTTCTTACCCACTTCTCCGGGTTATAGCTTGGCACTTCTCCTTAGGATTCACTTCAGTGTTACTTGACAATGTTCCAGGGTGTCTATATGCTAACTGCTTTGCTAATTGTCCCACCCGGGCTTCTAGATCTCTGTGGTGTGGTCCTCTACACATCTCACAAGATAATGGTTGAATTGCCATTACTGGTCTTGGAGCTTCATTTTGACTAAATAAGGTTTCAATCCTATAGCACATGGCATGCATTGCAGCCATCAATGTATCCACCTTATCTACTTCATATCTTCATCCAATTCTTTTGTTACTTTCTCTTTCAGTGGACCATCTATAACAGCTCTGCGCCATGGCTTCTGAGAATGTGCAAGCTTCATTTTATGATTTTTTTCATGAATGTCCCGTTGGCTGTTGCATCTATTTCTCTTCTGGTGGTGTTATTCAGTACATTATAGAATGCTTGGATTTGCCTCCATCGTGGTAATCCATGATTTGGACAACTCATCAGTATATCCTTATATCTCTCCCCAGGATTCATACAGCATCTCCACGTCTCTTTGTTTGAATGATGTAATTTAACTCAATTATCTTGTTGTCATGGAGGGTGGATAAAATTGAATGAAGAATTACTTTCTTAAGTCTTCCCAAGTGTGTATTGAGTCTGGAGGTAACGCTTGCAGCCATCTCTTTATTTTATATCTGAGTGAGAATGGGAATTACCTTAATTTGATAGCATTTGAAGTCACTCCTGCATACTTAATAGTTTCACATATCTCCACAAAAGCACTTATATGTAAATTGGGATCTTCGGTGACTCCTCCCCCATAGGTGGAAAGTTGCATCAGTAGTTGGATAGTGGATGGTTTCAACTCGAAGTTGTTTGCATGAATTGCTGGTGCTTCATCCAAAATCCTCTATAGAGACATCATCTTCATCTTGTACCACAACCACATTCCTCTAGTCTCTATCCTCATCTTTCGGGCATTGCATTATGTCCCTTGCTCATTGTTGTGCTCTCCTTTTGGCTTAAAAAATTCTTTCAATTTCTTAATCAAACACTTCACTAGAGAAGTCACTCCCCGATGGATTCATACAATGCCTGCAAATAGAGTTTCAAAAATTAAAACTACAATAAATTAAAGGTTAATCTTGTTTAAATCTCCAATCCCTGACAACGACGCCCAAAACTTGATGCGCACATACAGGATGCACTTTTTGGTGAAAGTGTACACGTTGCATAAGTAATAAAGTGATGAATAGGATGTTGAATCTCAGGGATTGGGATAAACAATCACTAACATTGACAAGTTTATGCAATTTGAACAGAATAAAAACGAAGTTTATATTGATACTACTCTAGTCATTAACTACAAATCGGGCAATGAACAAAGATGAGTAAAATGCATTTTTTCTGACATGGATCATTTGATCATTGTACCATGCCGACTAATTAGCTTCGACTAATTGGTCGGTTTCTCTTCCTTTTCATTATATAAAAAACACAAAATAACTATAATTACGAAAAGAAAAATAAGATGAGTAAAATGTTGTGGAATAAAGATAGATTTAATACAGAGGTTTGAGATATCCAGGGGAATTGCAACTTCACCACCTAAGTACCTCGGACAGATTTATAACCTTATTAGTCATGAGTTAATTGTCGTATTGTGCCTTCCAGATTCACCTATCTTAGACCCTTATCTCTCTCGAGCTAGCATCCTTCACTGGTTTACAGATGAGCATCTCTCGATGTCACATACAAATAAACAAGAGACATTATTCTCAACTGATCATCACATGATAACACCGATCCTATAGGCATTCTCATGCTATAGCGACCGATGTGGACCTTACTATGCCTAGTATAACTTGTGTCTCTCGACCTCCCATTACAGTTAGTACATCTACTCACGTTGATCAGACATAAATAGACGAGTATGAAGAACAACAAGATCAAACACTATAAAGACAACTAACCATGGTAAGCATTCCATAATCTCCACGAGTTCTTTAAGGATTACATCGCTCCCCTAGATTTAAAGGTTTAGCTTATGCTTAAGGAACGAGCCGGTCTACAAACACACAATATTGAGTTCATCACAAGACAAGTAGATAATCGGATCAGAGCTGCAAGATGGTGACTCAAACCCCTTTGTTCTTCAACATTCTCATTCTCGTGCTTCGTTGCTTTCTTTTTGTTGATTTTTGCCTTTTATACCACTTCAAAAGCTTCACGTGAAAGCTTACAATATAGTGCCGGGATACATTCATCCGCCTACCAAGTGTGGTGTGACATATCACCTTCCATAATTATGAGATTAGAAATTGGTGTCACATCTTGGATAATTGGGGCAAAACCTTCAATTTTGGAGTTGTTTCTCTTCTTTTTCTCTCAAAGAGTAATAAATGATTTATGTCTGCAAAATGAAGGAATACATGTATAAAAGGCATGTTCCATCATCCTATCGAGCCAAATAAAATTCAAAATAGTCTGCATTTATTAGATATAAAGTCGGCTCATCACCAAGGCGGTCAACAATTGAGAGAGACCTTATTTTACAACCGATATTTACGTGCTCTTTATCAAGATCATACATTAGTCTTGAGAGGAATGCATACAATAAATTTGAGAGTATTTCTATACAATGACAGATGCTCTTTTTCTTTGCAATAACTAGCTTGCTTAGATGCTTAGCTAAAAACATTAGGCTTTTCCAATGTTATATATATAGCTTTTGTTTTTTCCTATCCATAGCTTGTCCTGGACTTGTTTAGACTTAGAGGGGCTACTTCCATTTTGAAAAATTGCTTAATATGCCTAATCAATCAAAGCCTAAGTACGGATTTCTTTACATTTAAAAATTGCCCACGATGTACCCAAAATCGCTCCCCCCATTTTACTATTTAATTCATGAGTAATGTCATGAGCTCTGTGCACCCTAACGTTTAAGCAAACAGTTAATCAAAAACTACTAAACATAAAGTACACCAACAACATAGCAAAACAACCTACATAAATAGTTCATAGCCAAAATCTAATAATGGAAGGGAAATAGTGCAACAGTTCAAACGGGAAATAAGGGAAGCAACAAACAAATCAACGGTAGAAACCTGTAGGTAAGTTATTAAACCATCCCCAAACTTAAGGCAACACTGCCCTCGGTGGAGATAAAAGGTAAAGGAGTTAAAAGTAATACTCCCCTGAGGAAGGTAGATTGTTCTTCAGACTGAGTTTGAGTCAGAGCCCACGAGGTTATATGTGCGTGCTCCATCATCATCATCATCTTCATCATTAGAATTTGCGGCCTCATCTCTAGATCGTACTCGCATAGTAAACTTCAGGGGTGGCAGCAACGGGCTCACAGGATACTAAATTCCTTTCGTGGCAGACATCAGGACAATGTTGGTGTGGAGCGTTACAACACAACTGTAGGTGTGTTACACGAAGGACTACCACTGTGTTGTAGTTGGTCTTGTTGGCAGCAACAACTTGGGATTGGTTACCTGCATAGGTAGAGGTGGGGTTACAGATTTACCTTTTGTTGCAGTCCTGGAAGGCGAGATGATATGGGTGTGTCCTCGGTCTTGATCTTGATTATCTCAAAGTATGCCCCTAGCTTATTGATGAGTGTTGGCCCTATGTACGAGGCTGGGGACGACATTTTCTCGTAAGAAGCCAGGGCTATACCAACCTTTAAGTAGAGGGTTTTTGATCAATGAGGGAAAGTACATCGAACTGAACCTCTTATCCAGTGAAGCCACACTTTCCATGATAACCTTGTAGATCACCTTGCCCACATCAATGTTGTGTCCAGTCTCAATTGCATAGAGCAATAGCAGCCTCTTAATCTAGATATTTGCAGTGTGTGTTGTAGGCAATCCGAATGCAAACAAACAAATGCCACAACACTTGAATGGCAGTCGGCTTCATTTTCTCGTATTTCAATAGGTCTACGGCGAGTGGGCGTTTTCCAAGTCATGCCCAGAGAATATAAACAGTTGGGCTACGTCACTCGGATCAGGATATCCTCCATTAATGTCGGTGGGGCTGAAGGACACCAGGAAGCCTCTCACATAGACCTTACCATATTGCATCATACCCAAATGCGCATAAAACTCCCAGACCAGATTCAGTGAATATTCCCCTGGTGTACGCAGAAATTGTGTCCAGTACCTATCCTTAACCACCCTCCTAATACTAGGCCTAGTTTCAGATGCAAAACCTAGCTCGTTAATTACTTCCAATACCTCCACAGTAGAATCAAAGAACTCCTTAGCCTGTTGATGCACAAATTTATCAGGTTGCATAGCTTTAGTCCCTTTAGCCTTCTTTAGTGCCATAACTTGCTCTAAATCTCAACTTCACTACAACGACTCAAACTGTAAATGGTGCAAAGACACCCAAACTTACCTTAGAATAGGTTATTAGTGCATGCACCACAGAAAGTTGACCGGAAAACTGTGTCAGTGATCACAATTGGAAGGACCGGCGTTAGACTTTTCGAATTCTTCTGCTGTTTTCGAGATCTAGGGTTTAGTAAGTGAATGAGAGTCGAGTTGTGAGATCGATTGGGAGAATCACCGAATTAAATAGCCAGGTGCAATTGGGCTAGAATTTTGGTAACCACAATAGTTATGGGCTGAAATCTAAGATTAAATGTTTGCATTTAATGGATCGTTTCCGATAACTGTAACATGATTAGACATGATCCAAAATTTTCAACGTCATGGTCCATAACGGTTGTTTTAGATAGTTTTTCTCTGGAGATAATGGTAGCCCATCAGCAGGTAATCCAACGGTCATATTTGATGCTTCACTTATTTCATTTGAATCTCCTACAACAAATCTAGTACTTGAATTAGTAGACGGTGTCCAATGGTTTTATGCAAACAATAATTATTATGGCAAGATCATGCCAACTTATCTATGTAAAAAAAAAACTAATATCTAATTCCCAGTAGACATATAACATTCTCCCCAAACTTAAATTTCAAAGGTAATTACTAAGTCAAATTTTCAGCGCAATGGATGAAGGGTCTTGGGTTGCCTCCCAAGAAACGCTTCTTTATTATCACTAGCTTGGCATTGGGTGCTTTTAAGCTTATAGACAATCGGTGGCCTTGTTGTGGGCAATGCCACAATCAAGATACAGCTTTAGGCCATGTTTTGCGCAGACCTTCTTCTACTTCTTATTCTACTTCTTCAACTACTTCTTCTTATTT
>JAOWBN010032630.1:0-10240 GCA_028565015.1 Pinguicula moranensis | reverse complement strand
TTAAATTAAAAAAACTAAATAATATAATATAAATAAAACTGAAATTTAAAAAAAAAGGGGGGTGGGATGGGGTGGGAGCGGGCGCGAGGAGGAACCTTGTTTATTTTTACTATAACGAAACATGCCATCCTTTTATGTATGAATGTATGTATACATGAAACAGGATGTGCTGTTCTCCAGGATGGTTTAAGCAGCAATATTATCAGCCAGCAAGGGAGGGGAGGACCTCAGAGATTGTTCAGAAATCAGGGTGTTCAGGGAATGTGATTTCTGTTCCAAATATCTCGAACCAGATTTCTGTTCGAAATATCTCATACGACTTTGTTGAATTTCCTAGAAAGCGAATGTGAGTTGTTGTAGAGATTTTGAATTGTTATTTGTTTGGATCTAAAAAATATTTTAGGGTGGGCCAAAAAAAAATTTAAGCATTTTTCTTTTGGGGGCGCGAGCCCCCTAGATTGGACAAAACTAATTAATTGGGAACTGTCCAAAAAAAGGGCCGGCCCTGGCCCCCTCTATCGGCCAAAAAATAATTATTAGGGAACAGTCCAAAAAAATTATAATCTGATCGTCCGCGGGCTGAATAAACTCTCACCTCAATTTGGAGGCCCTTATTTTATTTACAATACAATTGGAAGCAAGCTCATGAAGCAAGCCTGTTTTACTGGATGAAGAATCTGTCAAGTGGGACACGTCAATTGATATAGCAAGAACTACGATTCTTTAGTAAACGAAAGCTGTAACGAATCAATTCACGGTTCACCTTCTAAAAACTGGCAACAAAGAGGAGCAATAAACATGAATTGGGGGTTGCATTTGTTTCTACACCAACAATTCCTCCACCTCCTTTCCCAAAATCACATCCAAGGAAATGGGTGTATCTTTGAGCACCACCAACAGAAGAAGAGCCCCATCCCAGACCCACCCACCTCCCCTGCACCACCACCGCCTTGAGTACTATCCATCTTACCCCATGAATCCTCCCCCTTATTATGCCCACTCCACCTCGGCCCCTCTGTACTACCCATATTACAGTTCCAGTGGTTACGCAGTCTGCAATCACGCTGGACCTATTGTGGGCCAACCCTATTTGGGACCCTTTGAGTTGCCGTCGTCGCTGCCGCAGGCTCCAGTGGTGGCGCCGCCCTGTGGGGAGCAGAAGCAGGCCAAAGTGGTGAATAGTGATGTGAATGTGCACAAAGATTCGTTAAGGCTTGAGATGGATGAGCTGAACTCAGATCATTATTTGGTTTCCTTTGTTTTCGACGCTTTGCTGGATGGATGGTAAGGTTTTCGGAGACTGTTGTTGTTCTTTGGTGATAAGTTATGATCTTTTGGGTTGTTGATTTCGTCTTCAACGTCTTTGCACAATTATGCAGGATGCTGGTGCTTTTACTCGTCATTCACTTGTTTTTCTAATTGATCTTTTGGGTTCTTGATTTCCAATAAATTCATGCTAAATAACCCTAAGCAAAAACTATTGCTTTTATTATATTCGGGCTGTTGAAATCCATTGAGAATGTGTTGTAATAGTGAATTATTTCCAATGTTCCATTTTGAGTTTGGACTAATTTTTTTGGCTGTGGTATAACTGCAAGCTTGTTCTCATTCTTGGTTTCCTCGAGCTTCCTAATTTACGGCTTGATGCAAGTGTTCCATGCGTACCTTTATTTCCTTCGTTATGGTGGGATATCATGAATGTTAAAGGTGGAAATTTATATAATGTGGACTGCATATCTAGTTAATCTATTATATCAAGTTATGGATTGGCATATCGCTCTATTAGATATGCAGCATTTTTAAAGTTAGTGGATCCTTCAACTAATTTCAAATCCTATTGATTGCTTTGTGATTGTTCCTAGCATGAGCTTACCGTGATTCGAGGCCTGCTGTACTATAAGCACATTTTTAGTAAGATGATGGCTTTGGCACTGACAATGATAATTGTCCTAGGCATGAGAGCTCCCCATGTATTTCTTCCATGAATCTCTATAAGATTTTCAAAGATAATATACAAAATCTAATCTCTGGACTAGGTTTACCGTGCAAATTACTTAGTATGTGCACTCCCATACTTCTTTTATAGCTCATTGATTTATGCTTAACCTCCATATCTCGAGACATATAAAATCCAGCCTTTAAGCTGATATTGAGGGCAAATCACGGCTGGCTTACAGAAATGTTTTTATGCTTCTACATTTTGAAGTGAAATGCATTCTAAGGTCTCTCATGAATAAACTTAATGTGGTTCAGTGTTCAACTTTGTAGTGACTAAGTAGCAGTTGTATGACTTGGTGATTCTATTGTCAACTTTGTTAACTTAGATCAATCATGTAATCAGGAGAATTGCTTTGCCAAATTGGCTAGTTCTTGTATTTTACTACAACGATCATCTTCTCTCACCACTGCCGTTCTTGTGAACAGCATCACAATTTATTACTTTGCCAAGGAAGAACCTGACCGAAGAATTGTTCCATTATTTCCTGAAACCTATGTGCCCATAAAGGTTCCTTTCAGAAAAGGGCTCCGCCAAGAATTTCGGCAGCCTCCTGGGACAGGCATCGACTGGCATTTTTTTGCTTTGGATGATCTTTCAAGCCCATCATCCAGAGATGATGTGTACCCCATTGTAATATCTGCTGACACTTGCTCAAATCCTTACATGGTTGATGACAGAAGCTATCTTTTGTCACGTACCTTACCCCAGATGCAGATTACTGTGGTTGTCCTGGCAAAAGATCATGACGAAAAATTTAATGCCAAGGCAATTAGGCAGTTACTATGGAGTGACAATACTTGCTATGAGTTGCGAGAGATATATGGATTGGGAAAATCTGGCCCAGGCTTCGATGACAGCAGTTCGGGAAAGGATTGCGTCATTTGCATGACTGAACTGAAATGCATAGCAGTGCTTCCTTGCAGACATATGGTATGGATGATTCTCAATTTCATCATCTTATTTTCAATTTCAGGATTCATAAGTTAGTACCTAATAATTTGCTTTGTTATCATCTTGTTTATTCTTTAATACTCTACATTAAAGGGGTGATCACTAATCTTCTTAACAAATATTATTTTATTGACTAGATTTATCCATACAAACATGTTAACTAGTCTGTAATCTTAGTTGTTTGTGTGGGTGTGGGTGGTGGTGATGGGGCTGGGGGTTAATTATGGAATCTTGTTAAAAGCTAGGAGATTGCTGCTATTGTACTATTTTGCCTAAATACCCGGGCCATGTATCTGAACTCCTTTTCTTGATAGAGCGTTTCAGCCTCATCCTTTATGTAAATTTTATTTTTAGATATTGATCTTGCAAATACTTGCTTCTTATTTTTTGGAAATTACAAGTACTCTCTACTAGATGCTCGAGTTCCATTTCCATTTGAATTATCATTATCTCTTTGACCAAAATAGTCTGTGGTCCAGTGTATGTGCAGCAACTGTGCAAAGGAACTGAAACTCCAGTCAAATAAATGCCCAATATGCCGAGAAATTATTGAATCTCTCCTGGAAATCAAGGTCGACAATATTGATCCATGACATCTGTACTATTTCAGTAATTCTCCAGTTGTCCTTCCTGCTTCCTTTTGGTACATCCTCTATCACATGCAGCTGTTAATATGCGAGGCTTGGTTTTCTTTACTGCCTTATACTGGATTGATCTGTAGATATCTCCTTTCGCGAGGTGTTTCTTGTTGTTACAAAATACCAGCAAGTGTGCACAGTTTAGTTTCTGATATAGCTTTGCAGTTTGCTACAGCTTAAGAACAATTTGTTGTTTGTTGAATATGATTTGTTTTGCAATTCCCTCCTTGCACAAGGGATGGATGTCTTTATTTCACAACCAATATCTTTCGCCTCTGTGCGAAAGATACAAACCATGCTTCATCAATTCGCCTTTTGTGCCCTAGGCTTCTTCTTCGGTTGTAGGGACTGAGACTGATCAGATTGAGGCTTCGGGGGATGGATTTCGAGCAGCAAATGTTTTTTTTATTCTAATGGTTAAAAAACAGAGCAAGAAAAGGGGGATTCATATGTTTGGAGGACAAGATGACTAATACTTGTTTTATTGAGTCCTCTCAAGAAGCCAAAGTTGGTTTGGTGGGAAACTGGAAAGGAGCATTTGCCAAAGAAGTTGGCAAATAGCAGACATAAACATGGCAATCTGTGACTGAAACTTTGCATTGGTCTTCAGATTAGTTTTCTACTCAGCACAAAATACAAGCTGCTTCTAGACATTTGTTTTGTTGTTTCCCTGCATGGTAGGGTGGAGCATTCATTGATATCTGGGTTGCCACTAGGCATTACAGTTGTGCAACTACTTCCTTCAATCTTTGCAACTTCTGAAGCAACACATGAACTGGGACAACTCCCCAAGACTCAACCCCACCCTATTTGTTCTCTAGCCTGACAAAAGCACACTGTTATAGAGAACTATACAAAGAAGAGAAGAAAAGCAAAAGGGTGAAAGTTCCATTTTCACACCAAGATATATATATATATATATATATGCATATCTCCCGTGTGTGTGTGTGTGGGCGCACAATTACATGAAGTTCATAATGGAGCTCTGGATGCATTTAGTAACTTTTACCTTGAGCAGCTTTTCTCTCATTATGTTTCTGTGAGATCATTGAAACTACAAGGTGAAGTGTTCACATAGTTGTCCTTCAAGCTTAGATTACAAGTAAAATTATGTCTCTAGTTTGCCCTGTAGATCCATGCACGCATTTGAGTCTCTAAGTAGTACACAACAAACCTTCAGCTAAGTCCCCGTGATGATGATGGCAAGCTCAATATGTTGAGTAAATCTGTCGTCCTCTTCAAGCATGTAGGTACATTCATCTTATAACTTCTGGTGACAGAATTCAAACAGTGGAAATGATCTAAAACTTTGCAGGTCTTTGCTGCTCCATCAAATGACATTTTGTGAACGTATGCAGCATAAGTCCTGTCTGATCTAAGCTTCAGATCCCAGATTAGAGAAAGGGTGTGAGATTCACCCCTTTTGTTCCATGTGCCTTCACATGTTATACTTGCATATAAACGGCAAAGCCACTTCATATTCCTCAACCACGCTGCTGCTTGATCAAAATGGGGACTCAACTCAATGGAGTAAAGAGCAAGCTGGACATCTTTTTAGAAAAAAATTGGAAAACCCAAAAGTAAACCCCCATCATGATAGTTGTTGTACTAATTGTTTTGAGTTCCTTCTTTCTTTCTTTTTCCCTTTCTGTCTAAGTAGGTTATCCTTCCGTCCTCCAGAAGTGTACATTAAGTGCAAGTGGAAGGATAAAAGCGCAAGCTTTTAACACTGGGCGAGGAGGAAAAACAACGAAACGAAATCTATGGACTCAATTGGAATTTCACTGATACAGGTTCATTTATTCATTTTTGTTTTGTTATAATATGGACTTTTAGGTTGGCTTAAACTTAAAAGTTGAAAATACTCAGAGGTTCAGAGTTTAATGGGTACAAAGTCACCCTGAAATTACTTTTAAATGTGAGAAAGACTGGAAATAGGGAATGCGTGCAAAGTCACCCTATAGTTCAGCAACAACCTATAGGACAGAATTTTCAAAGTGATCGACTCCAGTGTAAAAATGAAACCATTAGTGTCAAAATTTAATTACACGAATATAATATGCATACAATGTAAGTGGTGAATTTTTCTTTTTAAATTTTACGATATATATATTTTTTAAATTCTTTCAAAAAAAATTTAGTGTATTTTTGGCATTTCCCATCCCTCTTGATAAACCCTCTAGATCTTGGCACTGAATGTAAGCGATCTTTTACCACTTGTAGCAAATGTATTATACAAAGTATTATGTGAGATTTAAAAATGCAAGGGTATTCATAAAAATAAAACCAATAAAATCATGTCATTCCATTTATATTAAATTCCACAATAAAAAGAAAGAAAAAGAAAAAAGAAGGAACGGAGAGGGAAAAGAGTTAAAGGTCGGGCAATCCACTCGCCCTAGCCGAACATCATATAGGCTATATGGAGCATGGTAGATGGGGTTCCCCCACCACATTTCCATATTTTTTGCTCATAGGGGGGATGCGCCCCTACCAGATAGAACATATCTAACGCAACTTTATCCAGTATATTATTCCCAACTAAGTTGGGGTCTGGGGGGTCTGATGTACGCGGTTTTACCCTTGTAATTATACAAAGAGGCCGTTTCCGTTTTGCGACCCAGGCGGGTATCGATCCCTGGACCTCACAGTTATGAGGTGTAGTTGGTCACCACTTGAGCCACCAGGACTTGATTCAATTTTCAAGTTCAATCCTTATTACTAAATGGTAGAATTTGCTTTCCATGAAAATGCGATCCCATTATGAAAAGACGAGATTGCCCTCCGTGGTGCACGAGCTTTTATTGTTATTGCATCCTCGTGAAGTATTTTATCGAATTTATTTGAAGTACTGGTGGGCAACCGTTGCGGAATTTTCTGTTTCGTCCGCGTTCGTATTTGTCAATTTCGCGCGTTGAAAAATCATATTTCGCAAAATTATGTGGGCAAAATGCGGAAAAAAGATTTTTTACTTTGTCGAATCAACATCCGCCCACATAAATTTATTTTTATTTAAATACAAAATATATGCGGGCGGATGCGGAATCCGCCCGCCCGTAATTTTATTTAATTATTATTTTTTTAAAGGCATATGATTCCGCATCCGCCCCGCCTGCGAAATTATGCAGAATTCGCGGATTCCGTATCCGCCCCTGAAATTACGCAGAGCGGGCCGATACGGAAAACTATTCTCCGCAGGCGTATACGGAACCAAAAGATCGGCTCTACATCCTTCGAGGAAGAAACGTGGAACGGACTGTTCCGATTCCGTCCGTCCACTGCCTATGGCTAATTTTAAGTATAAATAAATAAATGATGACCTAAATGAAATCCATTAATATTTAGAGGTCTTTTTTTTTTCTTTTTTCTTGAAGTCTGAAATAGATTACGCCATTCACTCCATTTCATGGAGCAACAGTCCAATTCCAGGCCCCCGGCGGCGGAGATGCACCGAAGCGACGCCGATGAAGAAGATGAGAACGTGAAACAGCTTGGAGATTGTTCTTCGATCTATTTATCGCTACAGGTACGCATACATGGATATGTATGTGATTGTGATCGGAGTTGGTTGTCCTGGCTTGCCTAAACCCTAAATCCTTAAATCACACCCAAATTACATTGTCGTAGGATTGCCTGGTGAGTTCGGATAGGAACTGGAAACAATGCCAGAAAGGTATACATCTCTCACGCAATAATTTTAGGCCGAAGAAACACCTGATTAGGAAAGTGTTGTGTTTTGCTGATTACTCTTCGTTCTTGGTTGGATGCAGAAGTTCAAGCTTTGAAAGCTTGCAATGATTATAGGAGGAAAAATCGACCAGACGAAGGCAAAAAGGTAGTGGAATCAAGTTCATGAAATTGTGAGTTTGTTTCAATCAATCTTTGATATCATTTTCGCATTAAAGAAAGATGGTAGATTTTCAACTACTGTCTGTGCAGATAGTCCCATTTTCTTGTTTTGTACTGTACCTCACTTATTCTGTTTTGGAATTTGTGAGTGCAAGGAGAGATTTCAATGGCGGAAAATGATGATTTGAAGTTCGAAACATACTTTTATTCCTGCAAATTGCATCATCTCTTGTTCATTCACTTGCACTGCTTATAGCCAACACCCCCATCAAATTAAAGTTCATGACTAGAATGTAAGAAGCAAAACACAACTGGCCTTCTCAACATATATCCACCTCTCAATTACGTTTCTTCCCCATCACTACAAACTGCAAAACCATGATTATCATTCTTCATCATAGTCTATGGAAGTTGAAAGAGTCTATCATGTTTTAACTTTGACTAAATCAAAATGACTCTATTCAATTATAAAGTTGTTGAAATCTATACATCAAATATTGCAATGCATTTTAGGTCGCAATGAAAAAATATTTTTATATAATTATAAGAGTAAGATTGTGTACATCTTATCCCATAGTCTAACTTCGTTGGGAATATATTGGGTAGGTTGTGATTGTGGTTTGTAATAGAGTCTACTGAAACTTGTTACTGGTTAGGTTGTGATTGAGATTTGTAATATAGTCAACTCCATGGACACACGGTTAACGCGGTGCCTCTCGTTAGTTGGCACTTGATTCCTCTCCCATTTGAAAACATGACCCCAATGGCCGCCACAGCCTGCACAAGTGATCTCTGTTAATCAGGGTCCGGCTGAAAAGGCAAATGTCACACACAGAATACGACTGGGTTGTGATTGTAGCTGTTTTGTTACACTGACCGATCGGTGGCGCCAAGCAATATGACATTGTAATGATCCAGTAACTTGGCGGAATGGATGAGAGAAATGACCTCTCTTTTATATAGACAGGTATATGTGGAAAATGTCGGTGGCTAGCTTAGCGGGTTAACATGCTGCCTCCGACCTCAAAGTTTGCTTAGAGGTCGGCGGACCCAGAAAATCCAAAGATACCCCGATCGGTGACGCAAACTTCTGAATTACCTATAAAAAAAAAAAAAAAAAGGTATATGTGAAAAACATATGCCTCTCATTCGAGTGATTGTAAGCGTCAATTCTGAATTTTTTGTTAGAGGGGAGTGCATAAAAAAAAATTAGTTGAATATAATTTTTTTTTAGAGGGAATCAAATTAAAAAAAAAATAATTCAACAACAAAATTATTATCTACGCAAATTATACATAAAAATAAATGTTTAAAAATAATCTAATATTTTTAAATAAAATAGAAAGGTAACTGTTCAAGATGTTCAAACACTAACTTAATAAGTATATATACTGATTAAATAATTTTTTCTTAAAATAATATTAAAAAGTTAATTAAATTAATATATTTAATAATCTAAAAATACTAACAGCAAATTTAAAAAAAAAAAAAAAAAAAAAGCCCAAAGGATTAGGGGGATGAAAGTGGCATAGGGTAGGAAGTGGATAGAACAGTGGTAGCTCGGCTTATCCCCTACATATGCCCTTGAGTGGCCATTTCACCTCTTGGGGTCCGTTTGGCGTCCAGCAGTTGTCAGGTTTATTCCAGGTTTTCGATGCGATTCCTGATTATTCGACCGTTCGGTAGCAAAGTTGCATGAAGCACCTGCCCGGGGATTTACACTCCGGGCAGGGTAAACTGCAGGCAAATTTGACGTTTTTAAACCCGTTTCGCTCAAGGGTTTGGGGATTCCTTCCTCATTCACTGAACATGAAATACCAAATATGCCCCCAGGTCGAGAAATTGAAGTAATCTCCTCATAAGCGGACGTTACCAAATAGGAATAAACACCTAATCCCTGAATGTTCCTAAAGCTGACCACGAGCAGGGTCTTCTACATGCCTGACACCAAACGGACATGTTATAGAATCTGTCTTGGTTTATGGAACACATAGCATATTAATCTTATTTTTTCTAATCATCTCTTTCGTGTCCCGCCTTTTTCTATCATCTCTCATTCCTATGATATTGTTGGTCGTAATGTTCGTTGAGCACCTTTTTTTTAGGTAACCTAGGGTATCCGGGCCCACAATAGGTGTTCCCGACTAATCCCTGGAGACATAAGGATACGACTCCCTTACATGCCGAGTATCTAAGTGGCCCAATGGTGCCCCAATCAGGGGCAACCACCTGTCGTGGCCACGAGGCTTGCGCTACCAGCAGAGTTCGATCTCTGAACCTATAGACATGCCCTGAGAATCCAGCCGATTCACCACTAGGACAACCCTCGTGGTTCGTTCGTTGAGCAACTTGACGTTCATCACCCTAGAGGCTTCACTATGCTTAATCTTAGCAATATTAATACGGTCACAAACTTCCATCTAGTCGAAGATAATTAAGGGTGCTCATTCGGTAATTCGGTTTCGGTTATGGTAACCATAATCGAAACGAACAAGGTTCGGTTATGGTTTTTCATAACCGAACCGAACCGAAAAACCAAAAAACCAAAAAATTTCGGTTTTTCGGTTCGGTTTTCGGTTAACCGAATTTCGTATTTGTTTAAAAAATATGTTTTAGGGTTGAAATTTTTTTATTTTCTATTTTTTTAGGGTATTAAGGTTTATTTATGGGTTGAAATATAACACTTATACATATATCACTTATTAACTTATAAAATTTATATAACTTATAAAACTTTAAAACTTACAAAATTTTGAAACTCAAATCATATAACTTAAAAATAACTTATAAACTCATATAACCT
>JAOWBN010032619.1:0-10240 GCA_028565015.1 Pinguicula moranensis | reverse complement strand
CTTGATAGACCAAAATCTCCATGGTGTCTTTGATTTGTGGGTTCGGCCCTAATACCTTGGAGCAACAATTCAAGGCCTTCCTTGAATCTTTTGAGCCTAGCTCGTGTCATTGGCCCTTTAGCAAACTTCAAAGCCTCGTTACTCCCTTGGTCTACGTCCTTGCTAGCTTGGGTCGTGGGTGTGGCTACGGGTGCAATTTGGGTTGCATCACGTGCCCTGCTCACGGTTGAGGCATCCCGTGGCTGGTTATTACATCAAATGGATGTTCATAATATGTTCCTTCATGGCGATCTTGAAGAGGAAATTTACATGAAACCACCTCCAGGACGCCTCAGGAAATCTCTGCATGGCCTTAAGCAATCTCTGGTCAAAAACTGTCGCGGAATAAGCTTTGTGTCGGCGCGTGTGTATCATGCACCACCATACCGATACGCGTAATGTCCAAAACACACCATTTTTGGGCTGTTGTGGTAGATCTGAGGGACAATGGCAAAGGAAGGTGTTACCTTTATCATCATTTGAGCTAAAAATGGCTAGAACATGGCGAGCTACAGCGATGAAACCCAGCGATGGGACAAAAAAAATAGAGGAGCGGAAAACGAAAAATGCCAGAGAAAGCTTTGAGTACGGCCTGGCTTATGGAGGAAGACGGCCAATCGCGCGAAAAGAGCGACCATCAGGATTACAGCGTCGTAGAAGAAGTCGTCAACTTTATCCGCCTGTGCAAGGGTTTCGAATGAAACCCTGCGTGTTTTTTTGGGAATATATATGGGCGAGTCGGTTATTTTGACCCACCCATTTTTTGATCGGGCCGCGTTTTAAGCGGCCCATATGAGAAAATTAAAAAATAATAATTGGGCTGCCTATTTAAACAAAAAAAATGAATGGGCCGCTTGTTTTGTTGGGCCGGACCATTTAAATAAAAAAAAATGGTAGAGAAATTGGCCCAATTTATTCATTGACCAAAAAAATTCTAGTTTGCTTTAGGCCGCCAGTTTTCGCGTCCCAATAATTTTTATTTGTTAAAAAAAATTGAAAATAGAGGCCCAAATAAACATTTATATGTTAAATGTATTTAATTATGCATGAATTAAGAATTTTTTATTTTCTTTGTGCAATTAAATTTATATTCTTACTATGCATAATTAGGAATTAAAATTATTTTTCTTAGTACAATTTGATTTGTAGCATGCATGAATCAAGATTTTTTTTTATTTGCTAAGTGCAATTTAATTCCAAAGCATGCTTATTAGGAATTAATTTTATTAGAGAATATGTTTCGAACTAATAAAATTAATAAATAAATAAATTATTAACTACGTGTTAATAATTAAATTATGATAATCAAAATTCTGGATTGTCATAAGTACCCCGAATTTCAAAAGAGATCCGCATTAGTTGTGTTTGTACGGGATTGTCTATGGCTAATTATTAAGTGAGGCTATGTGACTCTACCAGATATCTGGATCCTTCACGAGGAATGGTAGTACTGTCTAGGCAGTAATTTTCCAAAAATTTAGTACTAGAATCCTACTTGGGTACATAACGAATCAATTGAGAATTACATCTGTACCAGGTCAAATACTTTTAAAAATTTTGAGGATTTTCTTTTAATTATGCATTAAAAGAAAATAAGATTGTTATATGTTAACAATTTAATTTGTGCCAATCCTTTTGGGTAGAACAAATTAAAAGGTATACCAAA
This sequence comes from Pinguicula moranensis, assembly GCA_028565015.1. NCBI lineage: Eukaryota > Viridiplantae > Streptophyta > Magnoliopsida > Lamiales > Lentibulariaceae > Pinguicula > Pinguicula moranensis. The sequence continues at coordinate 8,535 of JAOWBN010032619.1, read as the reverse complement.
ATTATACCAAAGATGCTCTATAGCAAAAATCTAAAGTGGCCAATTATGTTTTGGCCTGTATATGTTACTGTGTGATTTTTTGCTTCATATGGAAATTAGTTTTTTTTTAGGATTTTTGATTATATAAAGCGTAATGATTATGAGTTTAGCAAAATTTTCGAGCGTAGTATATAATTCAAATTTTCTAAGAAAAATCTAATATCAAAATGGTGCCTGCCTTATGTCCTTAAAATGTACATGTAGGAGAATGGCACCCCCTAGTCTGATAAACGAGCTCTCTTCCAGTGACAAGTTAACTGGATTAAACTATGATATCTGGTTCAAGAAAATTCAGTATCTCATGCACGAGAAAGATGTTCTTGAGCATATAACCATGGAAGAACCAGCAAAAAACCTCACCAACCTCCGAAGCATGGGCCAAGAAGCATCGTAGCGCATGCTATGCTACGCTGTAGTGCATGCATGACAGCCTAATTGGCACATACGATAGTGAGCCCACTGTTAAGTCCATTTGGGACAAACTCAAGGAGAAATATGGCCAAACATCAGCTACAAGGCTCCGTGCCTTGCACCTAAATTGGTTTCAGCATAAGATTGATTCAAGTCGATCTATACCTGAGCGTCCCTGCATTATGAGTGTCATGCTTCGCGATCTCAAGGCTGGCGGGATCAATATTTCTGAGTTCGAATAGGTGAATAATGTGATTCGTTCATTACCTGATGAAAGGGAAGACAGACGTTGGACTCCCTTCAAAGCTTTGATGAATCATGACGTGAACATCAAAACATTTGCTAACATATCCAAGCATCTTGAGCTTGAAGACGAGAGTATGCGAGCTTCCGCACCCCCTGCCAAAGTTCTTGCAACTCATGGGGGAAATCCTAAGAGAAACAAGAAATTTGGTAAGTCAGCAAAGAAGACTCAAAACTTTGTTCCAAGAAAGAAAATAACCAAACAACTTCCCTGGGCACACAGCCCAAAGAATATAGCGCGTCTGAATTGTTATAATTGCGGGAAGAAATGTCACTTTTCTCGGGATAGTTTCAAGCCCAAAAAGGTACCTTTCACTCCCAACAATCCCAAAGTATACGTTTGCTCCAATGCATTAGTTGCTAAATCTTTTTCTAAATGAATTGTGGATTCAGAAGCGTCCCAGCACATAGTGAATGACCGTGCTGGATTTGTCCAGTTTCATTGCTGTGGCGCTGGAACTCAAAGCGTTACTATGGGCAATGGCAGTGAAGAAGATGGCATTGGTATTGGCACCTACAAGCTCCAGCTTCGTAGCGGAAGCACAATGCTATTGCACGATACTATTTATGTACCGGGAGTTCGATGTTGTTTTGGTTTCTTTCGTTTCATCGGTACAATTGGGTTTTTCGTTTAAGTTCCATCGATGTGGATTGAACATTGAGTACGATGACAATATGTTTGGTCACGGCTCATATAACATGGTTTTTGATCCTTGGTGTGGATGATATTTATGATAATGCATCACTTGCCTTAGTTTCCAGTACTAATATTAATTCCGAATTTGTTTAATGGCATGCTAGACTTGGTTATATCGGACAAGATATGTTGAATAGACTTGTTAAGTGTGGTCTATTAATCCAATACAAAAAGGCTGAGTTATCTGTGTATGAATCTTGCTTAGCTAGCAAGGCTAGCAAGAAGCCTTTTGGTAAAGCTTCTCAAGCCTCAAATGCATTAAAATTAATCCATTCCGACATTTGCGGACCTATGAGCGTGAAAGCATGCCATAGAGCTTCTTATTTCATCACCTTCATAGATGACTATTTGCATTTCGAACACGTGTATTTGTTGTCTAACCGTTACGAAACACTTGATGTGTTCAAGCGTTACGTAGCAAAAGTAGAGAACCAATTGGATGGAAGAGTTAAGATTCTTCAAACCGACCGTGGATGCAAATATCATTTTGATTTGCTCAAAGGGTATTGTGATGAAAAGGGCATAGTAAGGCAACTTACGATTTCTTATACTCCACAGCAAAACGGTGTTGCAGAACGTAGGAATCCTACTCTGCTTTATATGGTTAGGTCTATGATGGCGCAAGCCAACCTATCCATTAAGTTTTGAGGAGATACGTTACTCACGGCAACATACATCATCAATAGAGTACCAAGCAAGAGTGTGCCCACCACTCCATATGAATTATGGAATGGAAGAAAGCCAACATTGGACCATATGCGACCATGGGTGCAACGGGCTATGTGCATAACCAAACCCATCAGCATGGAAAACTTGGTTCAAGAGCAACCAAGAAGGTGTTTATTCGTTACTCCAAACATTCAAAAGGATATGTGATGTTCGGCAAACACCCGAATGGGGGCATGACTTAAATCGACAGTCGCAATGTCGGATTCCTAGAGGATCAGTTCTCAACTATCGGAGAAATAAAACAGGATGGTCAGTTGTATAAGTTGCAACAAGATTCATCACTATCCAACCACCAAGAATAGTGTGGGAGAGAATATGTATCCAACCACAAAGAATAGTGTAATCATACCTATTCAAGGTAGGAACTTGCCACATGAGGGACAACATGAAACAGAGGTAAGTCCTTCACACCTCATGATGTGAACCTAGCCAACAAATGTGACTAAACCCAACACCAATATTGGGGCTTCAATGAAAAGGATCGAAATTGTCAAACTTGTCGAGTATTTGACCCTTCACCTATAAGGAGGTGAGAACCAAACCTACGTGTTTGTAAAGAAGATCGCCACTCAGGGAATCCTATTGAAAACTTGTTTCAATCAAACTCCAAGAAGATAAGATCTTGTAAAATAAACCGACACCACTAAATCTCAAGTAAGAAATAGATAAGCCGAAGAGTTTTGCAAAAGCTTGAAAGAGAACAAAGTCTCACAATTTTCATCAACTAAAACAAAATAAGATTGTTCAACTACTAGATATGCCTTATATAGGCCTAGAATTCGAGCTCCCCATGTAAAGAGCTAATTAATTTGTTTGACCAATCTATCAACCTTCCAAGTCTTGATTTTGACTTGTTGGATTTGGAGGCATTGTTGACCGTGCCCTCTAAGGTGATTGGGGAGTCTTCATTCTTTTTTTCAATTCTCATACTTGACCATGGATGCAAGTTGAAGTGGAGAGGTGGAATTCTTTAGTGGAGCATACACGTTTTGGGGCATTTAATTCTCCTCCTTTATCCAATTCACAATTCTTGCATGGCCATGACTCCTTCTTACACGTGATTCTCCATATGGGTAGCCCTTATTGGGCCCTTAATCAAGTGGGCTTCCTCATGGAGACTTTCAAATTTGGCTCTCTCATTTGGACCATAATTCACGTGAGTAACACTTTCAAATTGGGCCCCTTCTCTTGGGCCTTTATCCATGTGGCCTTGTGGGTCTTCCAATGGAGGAATTAAGGTGATGAAGTGGTGGGCCTCCTTGTGTATGTTTAGGTGTTCTTCTAGAAGTTCGACCCTTTGTTCTTGAATCTACAAATTAAGGCTCTCCTTGAACCTTCTTAGCTTAGCACGAGTGATGGGTCCTTCGGGCAATTGCAAAGTGTCCTCCGCCTCATAGGTTTATTCATTGAACAAAGGTGGTGCAATAAGGGTTGCATCATTCCCTCCTTCTGAAAAATGATTTGTCCTCAAATCTGAACCTGCATCAAATGGAGACAAGTCAGCCACATTAAAAGAAGCACTCACATTATACTCACCAGGAAAGTCTAGTTTGTATGCGTTGTCATTGATGCGCTCTAGAACTTGGAATGGTCCATCCCCCCGAGGTAGAAACTTTGATTTTCTTTTCTCCGGGAATCGCTCCTTCCTTAAACGTAACCAAACCCATTCGCCCAGTTCAAACACTACCCTTTTTGGCCCTTGTTGGCTTGTTTGACGTACTGAGCTGTCCTTTACTCAATGTTGGTCTTTGCTCGTTCGTGTATTTGATGCAAATCAAATACACCTATTTATTCACTATGATTTTACACTTGTTATAATTATAAATGGCTCGCTTTGATAATTTTTATTTGAAAAATTGCATGATTTTCACTTGAGTTATTTTATTAATTTTTAGGAAAATTAATTGAAGAAATAATATTTTGGGCCTCTTTCATTCATTGAAGACAATAATGGACTAAAAAAATTGATTGGTTCAACAAACTAAAATAAAAAGGATTCCCAACGTTGGAAGAAGAGGGTCAACCGCCTGTGTAGTTTTTGGAAGTTCACAAAAATTGAAAAGGGCGAGAAGAATCCTGGAAAAACGTCTGCTGAAAGAGAGTTCTGGGATTTGCGCCTCACGAGAGGAAAAAATTGATTAAGAAGAAAGTCCAAAAAGCTACAAGAAAAAAGAAATTGAAAGCAGCGGTTGGAAAAGAAAAGGAGACAAAACTTCACGCGGAAAAAAAAAAGTAGCCGCACACGACAATAAAACATTCACGTGAAGCAATTAAAGAGCGGCACGAAAGGGTCACGCAGGAAGAATAAAAGGAGGAGAAAAGGCCTCAAGCAAAGGGGGGGAGAATATTGAGAGGCAGAGAAAAAATCTGGAAAACAATGCCGTAGAGGAATTTTCTGGAGGAGGCAGCCATATAGAGGGAATTCTGGGAGTTGAGCCTGGAAATTTTGTGAGAAGAGAAAAATTATGGAGAGCAGCCGCAACAACAACAAAAGTCAGAGAAAGAAAAGGAGTTCACGCAGAGAACAAATTGGAAGAAAAGAGAGTGGAAGAATACTAAGAAAAGAGGACGCCTCCAGTAGCGTGAAGTTTGGGAGAGAAAGAGGAGGAGTTGAAAAGTCAAGGAAGAAAAAGACAAAAAAGGAGGTTGAAAAGAAAAGTGTCGTGAAGAATTGAGGAGAGAAGGAATTGAGGAAAAGAAAACAAGAAGAAAAGAAAAGGAGAGGGAAGAAGAAAAAGCTACAACAAAAATTGATCGTTTGATTTGGAACAATTTTCACCACTAAATTATTGTGAATTAAAGCTTGGATTGGATTGCTTCTTTATGGGAGTTTTTTGAATTCTTTAGTTTTAATTATATTTTCATTGTTTAAATTTATGTGGTGTTGTTCCGAATTAAATATGCATAACTAATTTATTTTTATACTCCTAAGTTAACAGATGGGTGACTGATTTTTTTGTAGATGAATGTGAGTTTCATGTTTTGGTTATTTCTGATTAGTCTCTTTGACAAATTAAATTAGTAAATGCAGGTGATTTATTTTGGCCAAATAAATTACGTGAAAATACATAATATTGGTTAACTCTTTATTGCCATATTGTGCGATACTTGTCAAATAGAACTTGAAACCTTTGCAACACACGAGTTTAATTATAAAATAATTTTGGATTAATACTCAAATATCATTATTTCCTGTACAAGAAATCTTAAGCATATATTAAAGAGGATGACAAACAACTTCTATATGCCAGATTGGTATATGAGAAGGTGAAGGGATAAGAATTATACGGGAACTAATTTTTGAAAGGGATAGTCTCCAACATTATTATTCTCTAAACTTTGGAGGCCATGGCATATTGTTTGATGTCACTCATGGTCTATGAACAGGAATTAGTGATTAATGAATTAAAAGAATTTAATTAATTAGCCATAATATGATTATGTTAGATCATGGTTCATTCACAAGCTATTGAGAACCTATAAGGTCACACATATTAACATTAAACTCTTGAGGGGGATGAATTGCATCAAGATAAGAGTTTTTTTTGGTTAAGACAAAATTGACTAAAAATAAAATAAAGTTTATGTACAAATGTGAAAGAAGAAAATAGAAAATACATAAAGGAAAAGAAAAGAAAAAAAAAGAAATCCGTAGAGCTCAACATCCCCTAGGAAAGCTTGGATTATGGCTCAATCACTTGAACATATCCCTCAGACCCGGTTTCAATCATCACCCGCCTAACTTTCACGTACTCTAGGAATGAGATCAATGCAACATTAATCTGAACTAGTAATTTCTCAAGTTGTCCCAGAATCTCAGATTTGCTGGTACATGCCTCTATAAGTCTCATTATTGTCAACTTATCAGAGTCAGCTCTGGTACACAATTCAGCTTGTAGGAGTCATAATTGATTTGCTCAGCTCAGCCTGCACCTATTGTTCTGAAGCATACAGGATTCATGACTGTCAACTTATCAATCACTAAGATTGGTACACATCTCAACCTGCTCGCCTGATAACCTGAATAGTTGTGGGATTGTTCTTTGAACTCCATTTCTAAGTAGTGCAAGATGGACACGGTGAAGATATAACGAATCTATTTTTTTTAGTTGCTCTATTTGTTCTAAGTTGTCTTTGAGCAGGAGATTATCCATCAATCAGCAGGCTGCCATATCAGTTCAGAGGCTGTATGGCTTGATCCTTCAATAAGCAAGCTGCCAGTATTTTATTTAGCTGCTCAGATGCAATTTTGTTGCTCCATGTTTCTCATCGCAATGGGAGTTTTTAATTGGGTATAGCGGCTCTACTTCGTGAAAGACATGCAAATTGATGGATGCATTATCCATTCTGAAGGTGAGTAAAGGAATTTCTTGTCTATTCTGACTGTTCTTAACTAGGACCAGGCTGCTCTTTGTATTCTTTGCATCATCAGGTGATTGGAGGGCTCTATTTCATTAAAATGGCAGTTGTTTCTTACTTTCCATATTTTCAGGTCATTGCCAGCCAAATTGCGATCCATGCATCCTTGTTAACATGTAGGGGTTTGCTTGAGAAGTACTCCAGAATGGTTGGAGCATTGGTACCAAGGCTTGCTTTGCCATCATTTAGGTGGAGCCATTTCTGCAAGTCCTTCCAGACCTGTTGTGCAATCGTGCATTCTTGGAATAAGTGTCCAGTCATTTTTGTGGAGTCCTGCATAGTGTACAGACTGCAACTTGGTCCTCTTGGATAGTGTTCCTTTTTTGTAAGTTTCCTTTGTCAGGAAGAGCATGCTGAATTAGTTTCAAAGCAAATATACCATTTTTTCGGGGCATACGTGAACCAGAGGTGTTTAGCTGCTTCCATACGTAGCTCTGTGAATGGATGTGTAGTTGAAGATGTGATCTTGGCATAGGCAGCCTTCATTGTGTACTTTCCTGGACTATTATATTCGTAATTGTAGGCATCTATCCTAGATTGTTGTGGTTGAGCATCCTACAAAAGGGATATGAGATTTGCTAGATCTGCTTGTTCAAAGTCTCTCAACTCTCTTCTCCAGGACCATGTCCAATTCCAGATTCTCCTTTCTCATCTGCCTGAGTATGCCACGCTAATATCTTTGTACACAGCAATATTATACAACCTCGGGTAGGTGGTTGGCAAGGGGATATGATGGTGCCACTTTTCCTTCCAGAATCTCCCTCCCTCCCTACATCATGATTTGATTGACATATGACTTGCAAACCAGATACTGTTGAGAGAATCCTGCAGACTACTCCATAATCTGGAAGCATATGTGCACCCTCTTCTCCTACCTCTGTGTCTGTTTAGTTATGTTACTAGCTTCTTCTGTTCTCTGGGTTCACCTACTGAGAGCAAGCCATCATAATTGGATCTTAGCATATCCATTGCCAATGATTGATCACTATTAAAATTTGTTCGCCCCAATTTCCTATCATGGCCTAATTGAAAGCTGACAGGCATCGTACCCCCTGGCCCTCTTTCTGCTTAGGTATTGTGATTTTTTTCCAGGATGTCCAACACATCTTTTTCCTATCTATGCTACTACCCCAGAAGAATGATCGTTGTATACTGATCATCTTGCTGAGCACAATTACAAAAGCCCTAAAGAAGGAGATGTAGTGTGATGGTAATGCTGATAAAACCGAGTCAATTAGGATGATTTTACCCCTAGATAATAGACATTGATGCTCCCAAGAGGTTAGTGTTTTGTTCAATTTGTCCATCATAGGTTTCCAGGTGATCATTTTGTTTTTTGTTTGCTCCAATAGGCAGACCTAGATAGGAGAAGGGAGTAGAACAGGTTCTGCAGTTCAGGAAGGCACCCATCTCTTCCACAATGGTTTCGTCAAGATAAGAGTTAGGGGGGAATTTTAAGTATTTGATACTTGAGGGGACTAAATACAAACATGAGATATTTGTGGGAGATCTTGAATGATTTCAAAACTATACATGTAGTTGGATCTTTGTTGAAATGACACAGTCTTTTATCCTTTACATTCGGCTTTAAGCTTTATTTGTGAAGAACCAGAAACTTCACATTCGACTTTCTTGAAGTCTCATTTCAGACCCACTGAAGCGACTGTTCAGAACTATTTATCAGTCTCATCCTTCATGCTACGCAGGCATAAGGGTGATTACCCGTGTGATAGGGCCAATCCGAAAGCTTAGTGACGTTTTATTGTGCCTTGATTGATTGCATAAATGTGATGCTCGTTAATGAAAAAGATACTCTCAAAATCTTATTTCATAATCAATCAGTTACATAAACTATGTCTCTGTACAAGAAATGATCAAACCCTACGCAATCCTAGACTCATGACATGAGCTCTAAACACATCTCTAGGAATGGGCTT
>JAOWBN010032618.1:0-21899 GCA_028565015.1 Pinguicula moranensis | reverse complement strand
GAACAAAATGATTTTCATCATCCAGTATACATGAAACTAACAAGAGCACAATGCTCTAGGTCACACTAAACTAACAACATTTAGCAGTGCCCTATCAGCTTGGGAGCATAAACTGCTTTCATCCGGTGGTAAACTGACCCTCTTGAACTCAATATTAGCTGCCTTGCTTTCCCATTTTTTCTCTTGTTACAGTGCTCCAAAAAGTATCATCAAACGGTTGACTGATGTACCAAGAAGTTTTTTCTGGGGCAGTTCTGCAAGCAAGAGAAAACTATGTCTGCCCTCTTGGAAAAAGATCACCACCACAGTGCCTAATGGTGGTCTTGATGCTCGCTGCCTAACCTCCTTTAATGCAACCAGGCTGGGTAAATGGGGACTGCAGATACTTAATCATGATCCATCCTTAGCCACTGAAATATTGAGAGCGAAATATAGTGGTCATTCTCTTTTCATTGGTGGTTTCAAAGCCCTTCATCCTCAGGGGAACTCCTCTTTGGAAGGCCCACAGCTATGTGTCTGAATGGTGGTTAGGACTATAGGATAATGTCAACTGCTCCTGGTTAACTGATAACATTTGCCTGCAGCTTGGAAATGGAGAACTTATTAGATTCTGAACAGACAGGTAGATAAACAATAAGCCACTGGCTGAGACCTACCCTAGACTTTTTAGAAATGAGCTTTGCAGGGACAGTGTAGCAAATGCAGGTAAATGGAGCAATGGCACTTGGACCTGGTGTTGGAGTTGGAGGTGGAGGAGGAATGTCCTTATCTCTGAACTACCAGATCTATCTGACTTAGTAAGGGCCTTACATGACATTTCTCCACGAGCTCTCATCAAAGACAAGTACATATTCAAGCAAAATCAGCAGGGGACCTACATGGTCCGAGATGCATACATGATCATCATCTAAGGTACGCAACATATTTTTCCAGCTTCACATTTAACTCTGACCAAACTTATTTGGAACAACTTTGCTTCAAAAAAAAGTTTGTATTTTTGCTCGGAAATTAATTCAAAATGCAGTGCCCACTAAAGACACTTTGCAAAGGAGGGGTGTAATCCCAGCTGACCAGGAGATTTCCTGCCCCTTATGCCGTTCAGATGATGAGACTCTAACTCACCTCTTTGCTAATTGTTCTATCACCAACAATCTTTGGATGGACCTGTCCTCTTGGTTAGCTCTGTCTCCAGTTCCAGCTGTCTCTGGTGGTGGAGCAACACCCAACCTGCTGGAGCATTCTGCCTTAGCACCTCATGGAATAAATGTGCCTGCGTGGAATTCTATATGGCTATCTATGGTGTGGTCCATTTGGAGAGAGAGGAATAGAGCTCACTTCACATATACAATACCTCATAGACAATCCCTACTCCATTGTATTCAAAGTGAAACTTGGTTGTGGTTGAGAGCAGAGAGACAGCCTAAGTTGTTTCCATACATCTTTGCTGATTGGATTCTACAATCTTAGGTATGTCTAAAATTTTAATCATAACTCAAATGTGGCACGACCAATGTAAGCAAGCATGTAGCAATCCACTGTCTGGAAGGCTATAGGGTAGGCAGGCTAAGGGATTAGCTAAGTGGCTTTCCTAATGACTTCTGCAGTAATTACACCTGGTTGCAGCTGCATAGCTGACAGGCTGGATCAATGCTGCTAGCCTCTATCTGTACTAGACTCAATGTAGTTCCTGAATTGTTGCCGTGCTGCTACTTTCACTCAGATTATATGCTGCTTCCCCAGTAGTATTGGGGATATCCAAGGTGTGTCTTCTTGTGCCAACTTATTGTCATTGCTTTTCCTTGCGGTACAGGTTAGGTCCTTCAACATATTGCCATTTCGGCCAACACGACTAAGAGCCACCATCTAGCACATACCTAGGGAATTAAGACAGTGTCTGCAATATCGGTGTTATCAGTCCCCTTGAGGATGTATCTGTTAAAATGCATGTACAATGTGACAATATTTTGTAGCTAGGACAAGTTCAGATTGCCAGTCCTTTGTAATGTCATGTGTGTCTGTAGATGGGAGTACTACCCCTCCTATCATTACTGGGATAGCCCATCAGACTTAATTGAGCTGTGTATTAATAGCTCTAAAATGAGCATTGACAATGTGACAATCATGACATTTTGTTTTGGTGAAGAGCGGATGGTGACAATGATCTGTATGCGGAGTTGCTTTATGATCTACTATGATGATAGGGGAGCCACGTACCTAATCACCCGTGGTTATACCAGAAGGGGAGTACGGAGATATACAGCATACACATTTCATTTACATAGTTCTAGTTGGTAGGCACCTAGCTAGGAGTACAGTTTTTCATTTTCTACTTTTTACGTGTACATTCGTCTATTTTAATGAAATTTCGGCTTAACAAAAAATTAATTAAATTATACAAAGAAAATTAAATTAAGTCTTAATCATGTATGCTAAGAATTATAAAAAAATTAATTGCACTTAGTAAATAAAAAAATAATTCTTAATCATGAATACTGGAATCAATCCAGGGTAAACATGCAGTGTCCGCACTTTAACCGGTCCGTAACTGCAGTGCGGTGGAGTACGGCCTTCACGGATTAGTCGGGGAACGCTGTCATGTGGTCTCCTATGATTGGGCCTACTGATTGTGGAGTCCGGATACCATGGGCTATCAATACATTTAACATACAAATGCTATTTGTGCTTTTAAAACATTTAATCAAATTAATTGAATTTAATTGGCCCAATAAATCAATTTTCGTGTATTTAATAATCATGAAACTAATTCTTGATTATTACCTAACCAAAAAAAATAAATGTAATATCCGTAACCTTTAAAACTTTCAATAAGTAATCATAAAACTAATTAATGATTATTTAATCATGAAACTTATTGAAACTCATCAAACAATCATGTAATATTATGAACTAAAACAAATCCACAATTTGCATGATAGTTATCTTATCAATTACGTGTACCTTATCAATTGAGCTAAATGACTTGTTTAACAAATTTAACAAATATAAGACAAATTCTTACATTATCCAATCGAATTAAGAAACAAATTCTAATTCATTACAAAATAATCAGATTTATTGTAAGATTAACAAATAATTATTCGAACATAATCAGATCCGAAACCTGGCTCTGATACCACTGTAGACCTAATTAGAACTGATCTAATAATGAATTAATACGACAACAGATTCGTACCTTTAAATTCGGAAGCGTATAGAACCGTACTGTTTCGATTGATTATATTTCAAACACGAACATGATTCTACCAAAGTCTCATTGTAATCCACGAACTCAGATCTCCGCCTTCACAGATGATAAGACAACAATTCAAGAGAAACTGTATATATATTGCTGGGTCTCAACACATGAGGATATGAATAATGGTATAGTAAATAGGCGTATTGAACGCTCTATTTATAGGGAGGAATTAGGGTCCAATCCTAATTATGGTGGCAGAATTCTACCATGATAAGGACTCTCAATATTAGGTAATCAACAAAATAATTACTGCTAATTAGGGTAGTGGAATCCTACTCTAATTAAAATTATTAATATTAAGTAATAAACAAATCAATTACCATAATTAATTCAATTAGACATATAACATATATATTCTGTCTAACAATTATATTATTGTTACAATTATTTTTGATGAAGACTCATTGTTTGAAATCGTTGCATAATAGTCTCATTGTCGTTTGAATCGAAAATATCTTTCTCAATATAAGTAACTAGACAAACATTAAGCAAACTATCCATGATTACAATTAGAACTTAGAATAAAGGGGTTAACTAAAATTCGTCTATAAATACAAGTGCACAAACACAAAATTAAATATAAAATAGCTACTTTATTATATAAAAAAGCTAGCCAAGTACAATAGGTACTCAAATGGTTTTTTTTGCTCATTGAAAAGCAACCATATGGCTCTTCTCATACAAGAGGTGACTAACAAATTCTAGATTTTACAGTACTAGATTTAAAAAAAAAAGTAATTCACAACAATAAATCTTCATTCGAGAATTGAGAATACTACTAAATAAACAAAAGCAACATTTAAAATATAGGAGTCATAGAGAATATTAGACTTTTTAATTGGTTTGTTTAACTAATAAAAGTTTTAATTAAGAAAAATGAATTATAATTGTTTTTGAAAATATTAATTTTTTTGGGGATTCGGCCAGTGCTATCGCAACGAGATCTTACCAATCAAGTCAAAGAATCAAATATCATAGATCAACCAATTCCTTTAAAATGATTTCTGGACAATTCCAATGGTTATAGAAAGACTTGAGATTCCAACTCACATATCTTCAGAACTTAATTTGATGACCACAAACTTTGTTTTAGATTCAAATCTTGAAGTCCAATTCTCTCACAAGAAACCTCTTGCTAGACTGTCAAGGTACTTCAATTGCAATAATGGAATTTCATTAATATTTTATTTTATATCTAACAAATAATATAAACGAATAAGGCAAATGTAAATTTGATTAGATAGACAATTTACATGGCCACAGGTCACCAACTCTAACACAGGATCTGCTAGTCGTTTGAGTTGGCATCAATGATGAACTCAACGTCGCACTATGAATGTAACATCTATGTGTTGTCCTGAGTGTGACGACCGGATGAGCTACAACTTGGAGTCATATAACTAGCTGAAGCGTTGTTAGCCATCTTGTTATGTGTCATCCTGCATGTGACGACAACATGATCAACAAGTTTGGGTCACCTGGTTGAAGTGACTTTGTCGGACTAAGGATGAAACAATGTCGGAACACATGCACTGGAATGCGAAACTTGGAAGGAGCGATTTTGTTGAACTTTGGGGAAGATTGTCAAATTCCGTACTATGGTGCACTTCTGATTCAAGATCTCGGACACACTGATGCTCCTATTTCAATAAGTGCACCATGGTAGAGAATTTGACGATTCTCCCCAAAGTTCGACAAAGTTGCTCCTTCTAAATTTCACATTGTGAAGAACTGAGATATGAAGTGTATAGGTTCATAAATGTCATTGAGCTGTTGGAGATGAGTCGTACGATGCTTTAGGAGGCATATGAATACACGAACTATGTTGTTGAAGATCTTAAATGACATCATTAGAATAACTCAATCTACTACAGGACAGTCTTTAAGAACAATTACTTTGAGCTGAGAAGACAAAGGAGACTCTACATTGAGCCTATTTTGGTCATATGTTCTAAACAACATGTTAAAGACTGGGCAGTAAGAGAAGAGTAAATTAGGATTGGGATTTACTAGAAACCCAAATAAGAAACATGATCCGAACAAAAAGATTTAGTTTGTTCGTGGAAAGACCTCGAGTCGGTAAAGTTCAATCAAAGGACAACATTGTGCACCAAAATCAACAAGTGGTATTAGAGTAAGATTTACTTTGGTGCCATGCATGCATTACTTAAAATTTAATATACGTGCTTGTGGTTAATTTATCTTGTGATGGTATGTGATTTATTTTCCATAATATTGTATTTTGGATTATGGGGATGTGATCGTAATTTAGTTGGTTCCCTAGGTTATAATTTCAATAACTTCAGAATTTTATATAAAATTTAAATTTCTCGAATTTCTTGTAATTCAAAATTAATGTAATTTGAGGAGTTCAAGATTAATGCGGAGCAGAGGATTGGACCAGAAGGGGCAGGAGCCCCCTGCCCAACCCATAGAAGTGCCTAGGCGGATGACCACCAAGGTGCCGTGCTTCCGCCATGCGGTGCTAGGTGCGCAGCAACATGCACACGCGCTAGTCGCCTTCGTATGCGACAGGGGTTAGCACTGGGTGCCAGGTGCGCGTGCGATGGCACGTCTGCCAAGCCGGATGACCGCCCGACAACCCACATTGTCCAATAGGTCACCGTTTGACCTAGTTTTCCTTCCTTGGCTCGTTTCATGAAGATTGAGCACGAGAACGATGAAGAGATGTCCAAAAGAGGCCCATGAAGAATCAAGTCTATTAATTGTAATAAACTAGGTTTTTTTTTATTATTTATTTTGGGATTTACCTAGAAGAAGCAATCACACACACTCACCAAATTTACTCACTTTTATGTGATATTGAATTGTGAATATGTGATAACATGTCATGCAAAAATGGGAAACCCACTAGATCATGCTCGTATGTATGCATTCATGTGCATTCATTTAGTTAATTAGATCTTTACTCATGTGTTGAGATTAGATATACACCAAAAGTATTTTTTGAGTCATGTTCTATATATTCTTTTGGGAGTACAAAAATATCCACTATTTTGAAGTTTTAGTTTGTGGATATAGCTCGAAAACCTTGGTTGTTTCGAAGTTAACGAGAAGAAGATGAATTCTTGCGGGGATTGCTGGGAGGTCTAAAAGGTTAACAAATTCAATTTTAAACTCTATATCTATTTTATTCGTGTATGGATTCCATATATTGCACGTGGGAGCTGGTTTATTAACATGTTTACATGGCGAGCATGTTTTATTTAAATTATTAAAGTTAATAAATATAGCACCAAGATCCTTATAGATTAAATCTATGGCATGTATAGACTTCTTCCACACTTGGGATCAGATCCTTGGATTCCATATGTTGATTTAGATTTAAATATGATTATTATATATCCTGCACCAAAACCAACACTTAGGCATGATTCTTAAGAGAAGGTAAAGTAGAGTTCTTAATGGGGTAATCTCTCACAATTAGATGTCTTTTGCGAACGAAGTGGTGGAGGGGACAAACTATAAGTCTTAAGCTTGATTTAGAGAGGGCTTATGATAATATTGGCTGGAACTTCTCGGATCAATCCAAGGAAATGGAGAAAGTGGATACGTGAATGCCTTTCCTCGACAACAACTTCAGTGCTTATAAATTGGAACCCAACACGAATTTAATCCAAAAATATGACTTCAGCAAGGTGACCCCCTTTCTTCATTTTTTCAATAGATCTGACAATATCTTCGTTATAACGGATCTAAATGAATATGAATGAATTCATACCTTAATTTGTGGAAGCGTATCAGGAGCGTAGTTTTCTGGTTGATTATATCACAAAAAGAATCGAAAGGCTACTAGAGTTCCCTTATAATCAACAAACTCAAATCTCTCATCCGAAAATGGTGAGGCAACAATTCGAGAGGATTTATTCTGGGTTCTCAACATATGAGAATACTATAAACTGTATAATAAATAGGCACCTACTACATCCTATTTATAGGAGCACAAATTTAGAATTAAACTACTATTTAATTCTCAAATAAATTGAAATCAAAACGTTAGAAATGTTTCTAACACTTTTTTTTCTTTCTAATAGCTACCACTCGGCTACATAACCTGTAATATAGTTTTTCAAATCTCTTGATGCTTCATACGAGAAGTGAGCCGTGTGATCAAAAAGTAACTAGTAGTGTCATATTAAGTCATCATCTAACTAACATGACACTTTCAAAATAACGATACCCCAAATCCTTTTCGTATTACCGATAGCTATGTATCTCTTTAAGCTATACAATATTTGATTACATACTTAATGTAACCGCCATGACAAATATGGTGAAGCTAGATATATTGTTCCTTAGACACTAATGGCCATCCGTATCAACTCAACTGCTTTCTTAGCATGGTCTGTTGGACTGTATAGATCATAACCCTTGGATGACATGCTAAAATAGCATCATCAAGCCACAACTTCAAGCCATATCTCTAAGTCAAAGAGTAACGTTTAAGTGAAAAAATGCATGTCCATGTGATCACACAATGACAATCAGGGGATTCTTGTCATTTTCACAATGACCGTTCTGTAGCAAATAGAGTATGATATATGTGTCATTACATGACTCCCACTTAAGTGAGCATATCACTTACTTATGCCATGCGAATTGTAGCCTTTGATAAATACACTTAGTCTTTCCTCTACATTTGGCTTTAAAATTTTAATATATGAAAACCTAGACATTTCACATTTAATTCACTTAGAATCTCATTTTACACTTATTGAAGCGACTGTACATAATATTTATCAGTCTCATCTTTCATGCTATGCAAGCATAAGGGTGATTAACCGTGTGATATGGCCAATCATAAAGCTTTGTGACATTTATTGTGTCTTATTGATTGATTGCATATACCAAAGTATTGGTCTGAATGAAAGAAAAATGTCGCTTTCATTTCACAATCAATTGTTACAAAAACATGTCATTGCCATTTACAAGATGCGATCAAACCTTACGTAGTGCTAGACTCATGACATGAGCTCTAAACACATATCTATGAATGGGTTTGGTCATCGGATCAGCAATCATCTTGTTAGTAGGAATATACTTGATATCGATATCCGCTTTATTTACAGCGTCTCGAACAAAGTGATATATTCTTTGGATGTGCTTTGTGTTCCTATGAAACTTCGGATCTCTAGCAAACTGAATTGCTCCAGTATTGTCACAATTTAGCTCTACAAGATCATCGGGCCCCAGAGTCAAATTGAGGTACTGTAGAATATTCTGAGCTAGAGTACCTCTTGCACGGTTAGGATACATGCAACATATTCTGCTTCTATAATTGACAATGCAATGCAGTTTTGTTGCATCAAGATATAGTTCCTCTGATGTGAATTTTTGCTAGCGGAATGTAAACGTGAAGTCGGGAACTTATTCTTGAAGAGAAATACACGAATTAAACAAATTTTGAAATTGACAAAAAATAAATGGATAGATTGTGCAACCCAACAAAAGTTACACAAAATAGAAGGATGAAACAACACGGAGATGGAATAAACGTATTAAGCCGTAGAAACCTAATTAAACATGGAACATCAACTCCTAACCAACTACTTAGCTAGAAATGAATGTAAACCCCATGATTAATTTAACGCCTACCCAAGGATCTACTCTATGATAAATACGAATATCATAGAATCAACCTTTACATGTACCCTAAGATGCATGCAACCTAGTTCTCTTCAGAATAGGAATTCAATAAACAAAGAGATCTCTCTCAAAGCTCATAATAAAATTAACGTCAAAAATCTCTTCTGAAAAGAGCGAAATTTGCCTTTAAATAGGCTACAATTTTAATGGGCCTAGGTTTCTAATCCCTAGATTTTATTTGAGCCCTACCTAATTTAAATCCTATTAAAATTGGACCTACCTAAGTAAGGAGCCCATCCAAACTTAATTCCTACAAAGGAGAAACTTACATAATTACATAAAAACTCAAAATTCTCACCAACTAATGGAATATTTAATTAAAAGACATAAGAAGTAAAATAAAGATCGATCTTGGAATCTTCTAGCAGGGTCCGTGACCTCACACACATGCAACACCCTATATACTCGATCTGGTCTCAGTAACTCAAGTGCCAACTTTCAAATTGAGAACAGTATATTCCAAAAATAATAACTTATCATCGGACCATTATAATTTGATCTCCTTTTGTCAACATATGCCTTGAGAAATCCTCTGTCACTGGGTAAAAGTTAAATTCGATCAGAACATGATCAAACATCCGATCGCCTATAAAATCAAGACTGCGCAATGCTACAAGTAACAGATCGTGAATGAGCAAAAGTAGTATGTTCCAAAATTCATATATCATGATCGGACCGTTAAAATCCAATATCCTTTGAACAACAAGACGCCCAATGAGTCTTTTGACTCCAGGTAAAGGTTTGGACCGATCAAACGATGTTTAGACCTCCGATTGGAAGAAACCATAAAAATGCACTTTACTGTAATTCACATTGGAGGGTCCAATTACTTTAAACCATGCAAGAATCTAAATTCGTCTCGAGACTTTAACATTCACATCATCCCCTCCATCCCAGGAAGGATGAAGGCATATCCAGAGGTTGACTTGGACTCGTCCAAATTGCCTTCCCAATCATCATCTTTGAATCCCTTTGATGGCGTAGGACTAGATCGGTCATTTCACGGAGGTAACAAAAGATCATCTTGTCTGCTTGCCAATGAACAGAGCCCGGGTTGCTTTGGTAACAGCTCACCAACTCAACCACGAAGCAGATGTCCGACCGTGTACATAACATGGCTACATCAAACTCCCTATGACACTTGCATAGGGAACAATGCTCATTTCTTCTTTTTCCTTATCTATTTTCGGGCAATGATCGAGGCTTTGTGCTAGACCCTCATCAATAGAGGTGTCAACGGGTTTGGAGTACTGCATCTTGAATTATTTTAAGATTTTATTTATATATGCTTGTTGGGAGAAACCCAACATTATCTTAGAGCGATTTTTGTAGATCTCTACACCTAGGACATACCTAGCTTCACCCATATGCTTCATCTCGAAGATGGAGGATAGCCACTGCTTAGTCGCGTTGATCATTTCCTTGTTGTTTCCTGCCAATAATATGTCATCGACATATAAGGAGAGAAACATCATTCCTTACTTTGTCTTTAGGACACACACACAGTGGTCTTCATCCATCATAGTGAAGCCATACAAAGTAATGGTTTCATGAAATCTGATGTACCATAATCTGGAAGACTGTTTAAGAAAATATATGGATCTTTTAAGGCAACATACTTTGTCATCTTATTCTGCTGAGACAAACCCAACAGGTTGATCCATATAGATATCTTTCTCAATTTTTCCATTAAGTAAGACAGTTTTTATGTCCATTGGAATTGCTTGAGATCCAAATGGGCAACTAGGGCCAGAAGTAGGCGAATAAATACAATTCTCACTCTAGGAGAAAATGTATCTTCATAATCTTTACCCTCGATTTGGGTAAAATATTTTGCCACGAGTTTTTCTTTGAACTTGTCGATTGATACATCCGTACCGCGCTTAACCTTGAATACCCATTTGCATCCAATTGATTTTCGGTGATTGGTAGATCAACAAATTCTTAAACCTCGTTTGTTTGCATCGAGTCCATTTAATCCCTCATGGCACTTAGCCATTTTTATCTATCGGGTGAGTCCATGTCTCGTTATAAGAGATTGACTCTTCCATTTCCAAAGGAGCGCAGAAGAATATGTTTTCCTCGATCTGAAAATATCATTGAGGAATTATTCTGTGCTCCATCTTTCAGATAACAGAATCTTCTACTTGCTTGGTCGGGGGTTAATTACCAATGGCCCTTTGGCTCGTGGGACTGACGGTGTGAGAAGTGCCACTCAACTAATCATAGGGTTTGTGGAGCTAGTACTCACATAGTCATGACCTAGATTTTGAAAACCAATCTCGTTCATAGATATGAAAGGTTGAGAACTTACCTCTCTTTCATGTTGACCCTCATTTGGTAAGTTTCCACCTCGAATAGGTGGGATTTTATTATTCGGGGTGTTTTAATGAAACATTCTTTCCTCCATACCAAGAGATAGTTTCAGGTCACGCTGTAACTCATACAACTAACCGTCCTGTTTTATTTCGCCAATAGTTGGGAACTGATCCTTTAGAAAGTTGACATTACGAATGTTGATTTCAGTTATGCTTTAATTTGGGTGTTTACCAAACATCACATATCTTTTGAATGTTCGGGATATCGAATTAATACCCTCTTGATTGCTCTTGGATCAAGTTTGTCATACCGATGGGTTTGGTTGTGCACGTAACCCGTCGAACCCCATTGTCGTATATAATCCAAGATTGACTTCCTGCATTCCATAACTCATATGGAGTGGTGGACACACTCTTGTTTGGTATTCTGTTGAGTATGGATGTTGCCGTGAGAAACATATCTCCCCGAAAGTTAATGGGTAGGTTGGCTTGCGCCATTATTGATCTAACCATGTCAATCAGGGTGCAATTCCTACGTTCCATAACACTATTTTAATGCTGGGTATAAGGAATGGTAAGTTGCCTTACTATGCCATTTTCATCAAAGTACCCTTTGTACATATCAAAATGGTATTCGTGACCGCAGTCAGTTCGAAAAATCTAAACTTTTCAATCAAACCGGGTCTCTACTTCTGCTATATAGCATTTGAACACATCAAGTGCTTCGTGGCGATGAGAGAACAGATACACGTGTCCAAAATGCGAGTGATTGTCTATGAAAGTGATAAAATAAGAAAATCCATGGCGTGTTTTCACGCTCATGGGTCCGCAATGTCAGAATGGACTAAATCCAAGGGATTTGAGGCTCGAGAAGCCTTACCGAAAGGTTTCTTACTAGCCTTGCCAGCTAAGCAAGGTTCACACATAGACAACTTAGCCTTAGTGAGTGGGTTTAAAAGGCCGCACTTAGCAAGTATGCTTAACATAACTTGTCCAATATGACCAAGTCTAGCATGCCATTTAGCAGACTCAGAAGTATTATCGATATTGAAAACTACGGCAATGGATGAATTATTTGAATCTTTGTAAATATCATCCAAGTCAAGGATACAAAATCATGTTTGTATGAGCCATGACCAAACACATCATCACCATACTCAATTTTTAATCCACTAGGATGGAAATTAAATGAAAATTCCAAATGTAGCAAAGAAACAACTAAAACTAAATAGCAGCGGACTCCCGGCACATAGATTGTGTCGTGTAACAGTAATGTGTTCCCACTACAAAGATAGAACTTATAGGTTCCAATACCGATGGCATCCTCTTCACTGTCGTTCTCCATGATTACGCTTCGTGTTTCAGCGCCATAACGATGAAACTCGATAAAATTAGCACGGTCATTCACTACAAGTTGGCTCGCTCCTGAATCCACAATACATTTAGAAAGGAATTAGCTACTAATGCATGGGAGTAAACACATAATTTGGAATTTTTTGGAGTGAAAGGTACCTTTTCTCGGTTCGAAACAGTCCTGAGAGAAGTTAGTTTTCTTTTCGAAGTTATAGCACTTCACGCATGCCATATTCCTGGGGCCGTTTACCTTGGGTTGTTTAGCGATCTTCTTTCTTTGGGAGTTTCTGAGTCTTTTTCGTTGACTTGCCAAACCTTTTGTTCCACTTAGAGTTTTTTCCATTATGTTGCAAAAATGTTGGCAGAGGATGCAAATGCCCGTAAGGTTTCATCTTCAAGCTCGAGGTGCTTAGCTATATCAACAAATATTTTGATTATCACATCATGAGACATCAGTGTTTAGAAAGGGGTCCACTGTGTGTCTTCTCTTTCATCAGACAATGAACAGATCACATTGTTGACTTATTCGAGCTCAGAAATTTCGATCCTGCTAGCTTTTAGATCGCGCTGCATGGAACTCATAATGCAGAGGTGTTCAAGTACTGGTCGACTCGAATCGTTTTTGTACTGTATCCAATTCAGGTGCAAGGTACGGAGCCTTATAGCTAAAATTTGGCCGTATACCTCTTTGAGTTTGTCCCATATGGACTTAGTCGTGGGCATCACATTGTACGTCCCAATAAGATCATCGTGCATGCAATACAATATAGTATGGCGGGCACTACGATCCTTTTTGGCCCATGTTGAATAGGTTGTTTTAGTTTTTGCTGGTTCCTCTATGGTAATGTGCTCGATGACATCTTTTTTCGTGTAAGAGATACTAAATCTTCCTGGACCAAATATCATAGTTTAATCCAACGAACTTATCACTGGATGAGAGCTCGACTATCATGCTTGGATGTGTAATTTCTACAAGTATATTTTAAGAAGGACATTAGGTATAATTTTTAAAATTAGATTTTAGGTAAGGAATGTTGATTATGTATTACGTTCGAAAATTTAGCTAAGCTCATAATCATCACATCCTACATAACCAGAAATTTCTGGAAAAATCTAACTTTCAAGTATTGAAACAAATTCAAGTAAAAACACATAATAGAACATACAGCCAAACGTATTGACACTTGGATTGTTAATTGTAACAATTCAATGATTTTTTGTTGTAGAACATTTTTAAATTTGTTCTTTCCAATAGAATTGGCACAAATTAAGTGTTAACGTATAACATTTCGATTATCTTTTAACACATAGTTAAAAGAAGATTTCGAATTTATCAAAAGAGTATGAAGTTTGGTCAGATTGGATCCTTAATCCATTCGGCATGAACCCAAGTTGCTTATCAGGACTCAATGTCCTTAATCTGGGGACCAACCTTCTAAACAGTGTTATCGTTCCTCGTGAAGACCTCAAATTTCTGATGGGGTCACAACGGTTCCACTTAAACAGCCCTGGACAGCCCATCTCGAGCACGAGTATCGTGGATTTCTTTTGACATTCGAATTTTACGGTAATATGATTTTGATTATCGTATTAGTAAATTATTAAGACATAGTTATAATTATAAATTATATATTTTTTATTATTAATTTTATTTTTTAGAAACTAATTCTAAAAAAAATATAACACATAAGCATGCTTAATTTCATAACACATGGTCAGTTAAACGTGTTTAGAATTAAAGAACATATCTTTAAAATTAAATTCTAATCATGTATGCTAAAAATTAAATAATTTAATTACACTTAGCAAATAAAAAATAATTCTTAATCATGCTTACTAGAATTTAAATTCAATTTAACACATAAATTGAAATATAGCTTTTCAAATATATTTTTATTTCGAACAAAATTGGCCCAATTGTTTAAAATGCATTGTAGCCCGCTTCATAAAACAAATTATTAAAAAAAATTGGGCTGGGCCTCCAGTTTAATTTCGTAGCCCAGATATAAATTAAAAAAAGACGTAGTTTGAAACCCTTTAGGACGAAGTCTTCTCTCAACTTCATCCGCGTCGTTTAACCCTTCACGATCGCGCAAGATTTGCGCGATCTGTGTTAACTGCTTCCATTTTTCTTGCGAGAAATGCTAGATCGTTTGTTCTCTTTCGTTTCTTTGCAAACCATCTCAATTTCACACGATTTTTCCCCCCATGTTCCGTCGCTCTGTTTTGCCCTATAGCTTCACTGTTCATCATTGCCGTCGCTATTCAATTACGGTCTATACCCAAATGATGAGGTAAATTGCCGCTTTTGTCATTTTTCTTTGGGTCCATTCAAGAGATGGCATCGTTCGCCATTTCTTTGTCGGAAACGCAGTCGCTCTCACATGATCACAATGTTTTCCGTGCATTTTTGCTTCGATCTGGTGGCTCGTGACGAACACGCATCGCCCTGAAGTGCAGAATATGGTGGCTGCTATCCAGATCAGTAGATCTGGGCAGAGAAAAACGTTCAAATGGCTATTACGCGCCGTTATGCGCGACGGTTGGTGGCGCTTGACACACACGTGCCCCCCTGCCAAAAAATTTGATGGGTTATCGGTGAATCGATGACGACATCAGGCATCTGCGCGATGCTCGCACATGAAAAGTGCGTCCGTCGTGCAGATCTATTGTGTTGCGTGACAAACACACGCCACTATTCTTATTCAGCGGTTGGTGGAGCGGTGTGTGTTCGTCACATGCGCCGCCATGAGCAGTGGTAGGGCAGAACTGCAGCGGATTTTGATTACAAAAATCGAATTGGGTAAATTGTACCCGAAAAAAAAACACGAAAAAAAATGTATTAGTAACAGAATAATCGTAAAATAGACGGACATAATCGGATCCGAAAGTTGGCTTCGATACCACTATATATCTGAGAAGATCTTTGTTAGAACGGATCTAAAAGAATAAATGAATATGAATGAATTCATACCTCAATCTGTGGAAGCGTATTAGGAGCGTAGTCTTCCGGTTGATTATATTACTTAAAGAATTGGGAGGCTACTATAGTTCCCATATAACCACAAACTCAAATCTCTCCTCCGGAGATGGTGAAGCAGTAACTCAAGAGAATTTGTCTTGGGTTCTCAACACATGAGAATACTATAAACTGTATAACAAATAGGGGGCTACTGTAGCCTATTTATAGGAGCACAAATTTAGAATTAAATTACTATTTAATTCTCAAATAAATTGAAATCAAAACGTTTCTAATGTTTCTAACGCCTTTTTTTCTAACAGTTTCTAGTGGTGGCTGGTTTTTGGCTATAATCAGTAGGGCAGCCTCATCGCAACTATCGTCTCCTTTGGAAATTGGTAAGAAAAAAACACAGCTCTCATATCTCCGTCGGATGATACAATTCTCTTTGACAAGGCTACATGGGAGAACGTGAGGTGTTATAAGGCGATACTTTTAGAAATTTTAAATTAAGTTCAGGGCTCAAGATCAACATCCACAAGAGTTGTATCATTGGTATTAAAGTGGCAGATTGAACTATTCAAGAGATGCCTGACTTTTTAAGAAAGTGTTTGAAACATAGGAAAACAGGAATCATTCGGTTGGAGGTAGCATGGTACTCATTTACTCAGTCCTTTGCATGGTCGACTTACTATTTATGTTTTTATCTAGCCCCTAGAATATGATGCATAAGTTATAAAACATACAATGTTTCTTCTTTTGTGGAGTGAGAGCTGAAAGAAAATAGTGTCTTGGGTCTCTTGTGAAAAAAATTGGCAGCCAATAAACATGGGGCCCTATGTGTTCGAAGGCTAGAAAACATTAACGAATCATTACTAGGGAAGCGGGTGGAGAAAGTATTGAGTGAAAAGAGTGAGTTATGGAAGGATATTTTTAGATCCAAGTATGTTGGAGGAGTTAGGAGCTATGGGTGGGAGATTTAAGAGGGATGAGGGGATGGGGTGAACAGGAGAGAGTACGAAGGGAGGAGATGAGCGTGTCTTTAGCTCTGTTCAGTGTGACTTATAAGTCTATCTTATCAAGTCATTTTGCGTTATTTGACCAGAATAAGGCAATTTGACCAAATTGAATGGTTTCGTGAATACCATCTTTTACCTTATAAGCTGACTAGAAAAATAAATCACTTCAGAAATCTTATTAACAAGTCATATTATAAGTATTTAGTCACTTTAAAAGTTTTCAATCACCGTATTAGTTTTTAGCCACATTATCAGTCCGATTTACTAAATGGAACCTTTATAGTATCTCGTACAGGTAAACATAGGTTGACATTTGGAAAGATGAGAGTAATGACTACGAATTAATCGTGTTCTTTTGTAATAATAGTTTATTTAAATTTTTAACATTGAAATTTCACAACTTGTTTAAAAATGGAGGAATTGATGAAAGATGGCGAAAAGTAAGAAACACTTTGGCGACAAGGGCATTCCTCTCGAACTCACTATTCACGCGGAGGAAGTTGCTATCACAGCAACGTTGGATGGAGCAAAATTGAGGGGCTTTTTGGGTTTATTTCCCGCTAAGGTGGTGTCTAGCTCTAGGGAAGGTACTGTTGACGATGGAAAATCTTGAAATTGTTGATGGGGGTCGGTCTGTTCTTGAAAGGGGGGATGCTGTAGAAGTATATGGGGAGAAGGCAAAAGAAGGACAAGGTGTGGAACGTATTCAACTCGGAATTAAGGTAAACCAACTATTACCCTCTATTTCATTCACTGTACCTGTAGATCAAAATGAAGGAGGATATAGTGTGGAGCCTGATGAAAAAATGGCGGATGTCATTCATGAAGAGGGGTCTTGGGAGCAACCACGGCGCAGACATCGTGACAAGGTGGAGGGTCACCTACTTCCACGGCCCCGTCCGCCCTTACTTGAATATATTCAACGACTTAGATCGGATTGCGATTCTTTCTATGTATCAAACTTTCTGGCAACATGTACTGAGTCGGAACTACGTCGTCTATTTATGCCATTTGGGGTGATTAGGGATGTCTTTATTCCACAAAACCAGTCACAGATAGCTCGTCATTTTGGCTTTGTGCGCTTTGCGCCTGTTGCGGATATAATGGAGCTTGAGAGGGCACTGACAGGTCTTTGGATCGGCTCCTACAAAATCATGATGAAAAGAGAGAGGATGCAAAATTATTTTGGTGAACAAACAGAGGGGGGCCGTGGCACAGCAAGCAAAATTCCACAACATCATGTGGTGGCTGAAGGGTCGGGGAAACACATATCCTCACAGAAAACTTTGATTTTTGAAGTTGACCCAAAGGAGGCTAAATGGTTAGAACTATGCATCTTTGGTATACCCATGATGGGGGTGTTAGCATCAGATATTCATTACTAGATGAAACAACATGGTCTTTGTGATGGCAAAATTGTTAGTTTGGAAGGGGGTGAATTAATGATATCATATCCTATGGATGCCTTGGTTTCAAAACTGGCGAAATTGCCAAACTTTGGAAGCTCTATTGGGTTATTGGGGGCTAGGTTGTGGAGGAAAGATATCCAGGATGTCTCTAGGGCGGTGTGGCTACAAATTCGTGGAACGCCCCTGCATTGCTGGTACGAGGAGTTTTCTAAGAAGCTTGCGGAAAATTTTGGTTCTTTTGTCTGGTTGGATAATAACACGGAAAGTCGTCAAGTGATGCAATGTGCTCGACTTTTAGTTCGGACGAAACATGTGTCCCTGATTGATGAAATGGTGAAGATTGAATCACAGAAAGACTGGTTTTCGGTGTCAGTTATAGAAGAGCGACCAAATCGCCGTGGATGGGAAAAAATGACTCCACATAATATTGTTTGGAAGGAAAAACAGCCAGCCAAATTTGAGAAGGTTCCTGCCGTTTTCCCGAAGCTGTTGATGTCTCCTCGTGAGGTGGATGTTTGGTCAGATAATACAAAGGACACCCTGCTGCCTGAGATACAATTTGAACAGTTATGTTTGGCTCCAAGAGTAGAAGTGTCTCAGGACACATAAATTTGTCTGGAATCTGATATTGTACCACAAGGAAATGATGAAACTATGCCGGTGGATTTGTCTGCAGTGTGCAGTCTCGTAGATATCTCGGGGAGTCATAAGGGGGAGAATTTAAATGAGACTTCTGCGAGATCTGACTCTTACACTTGCATAAAGAAGAAATCTAACAGTATTAAAAAAAAAGTCTCCGCCCTCGGATGTCTCGGATCTCTCGATCTCATCCTTATATAATTTCAACTGATGGTTCTTATACACAAGAGCATATCTCGAATGATATCAAAGTCAAGTTAGTCCAGATGGAAACGACACAAGTTCATTTATTGAAGAAAATACCTATTGAGAATACTAGATTGACAGAAGCAAGAAGCTCTAGGCCTCCCTGTGAAGTTCTTTCAGAAGCAGAGAACATTTGGTCCCTTGGCAAATCATTGGGTATTCACACTAACCTTCCGGATGAAGTGATGATTTCAAAGTTGGTAGAGTTGGAGAAGCGCGACGCTGAGGAAGACACAATAAGGGAAGAAGTGACAGTGTCCCCACATTTAAATTCACGCCCTCAATGAAAATTATGTCGATTAATGTCCATGGCTTAGGCATTCCGGGACGTGTTGGTGAGATAAAAAAAACTCTTGTGATCCAACTTGATAGATTTTGTTTGCTTGCAAGAGACGAAAAAGGAACAGGTAGATCATTTTTTTATCAAAAAAAAATTTAGGGGCATGATGATTTTGCCTATGCATTTAGTCCTTCGCAAGAAAGTTCCGGTGGCATGATTTCAATCTGGCACCCTCTATCTTCGCAATGGAGACCGTTATTGCATTGCCTAATATTTTGATCTTAGAGGGGACTTGGCTACAAAATGATGAAAGAATCTTGATCTTTAATGTGAATGGAATAAGTGGTGACTTGGCGGCGAAAAATTTATTATGGGAACAAATTTCAGGCTATTTATATTGTGCTAGATCAATGGCAACTTGTATGGTGGTGATTTCAATTCAGTTCGTGCGCCAGAGGAACACATGAATTTTTCTGGCAGCCCAAATCAAGACATGTTGAACTTTAATGACTTTATATTGGAAAACGAACTCGTTGACCCCCCGTTGCAACGATTCTCCTATACTTGGTTGAACGGAAGGGGTACATCTGCAAGCCGTATTGACCGATTTCTCTTCTCGGAAAGATGGGCTAGCTGTTGGCCGAATCTGATGGAGGTGGCGTTGGATCGTACTATAGCAGATCATTGACCTATTATGCTTCACACTTTGGAAGGTGATTGGGGGCCAAAAACCTTCATGACATTAAATTGATGGGAATCTCATCCGCATTTCCAGTCCTTTGTTGAAACCACATGGCATGCGGGAAGCTTTTCAAGTACAAAATCTTATATCTTGCATTGCCGTATTAAATATTTGAGGCAAGAGCTACGGCGTTGGAATCATGGGATTTTTGGCTTGATTAATAGAAATATGGAACATTTGCAATCTATAATTAATTGGTTTGATTTGGAGGGTGAGAGCCGCCCCTCTTGTTAAATGAAATTCAGGACAGGAAATAAATATCATCAAAGTTGAGGATTATGCTGCATCACAAAGTTTCATTATTATATCAGAAATCCCGATCTAAGTGGATTACGGAAGGTGATGGAAACTCAAGTTATTTTCATGCCTGTATCCGTAAGAGGAGAAGTCTAAATGAGATTCAGGGCCTATTCTTCGATAGTGTGTGGACGGAATCTATTCCTGCAGTCAAGAGCGGTGTGCTATCTTATTTTGCTAAACACTTTGAGGAGTCGGATTCCATGCGTCCTAGGCTTATGATACAATGTGATCATACTTTATCAGTTGAGGATAATATGATGCTTATATCTGAATTTTCGGAGGAAGAAATATTTGCAACATTATGTTCTTGCTCGAAAAAAGAGTCCGGGCCCCAATGGCATAAACTTCTTTTTCCTTCGATCTCATTGGGAAACTATGAAGCGAGAATATATTGACTTTCTCCGTGATTTCCACAATTTTGGTCGGTTTGTGAGAAGCCTGAATTCTACTTCTATTATTTTGGCATCAAATGTGCACTTTCCATCCGAGCTCGGGCACTATCGTCCTATTTCTCTAGTTGGAAGTGCTTACAAATTGCTGTCAAAGCTACTTGCTAATAGGATGAAAAAAATAATGTGCAAGTTAATTTCACAACAACAACTTCCATTCATTAAAGGGAGGCATATCCAAGATGGAGTTCTACTTGCAAACGAGCTCCTACACTCCGTGCTTAGATCGAGTAGTCCAAGAATTTTTCTCAAGGTTGATTTTGCCAAAGCCTTTGACACGGTGAATTGAGAGTATTTATTGTCTATGATGAGATCGATGGGCTTTGGCGAAACATGGATTGGTTGGATTCGGACTTGTTTGATTACTTCCTCCGGATCGGTCATTATCAATGGCGCTTCAACAGGTATTTTCAACTTCGAAAGAGGTTTGCGTCAGGGAGATCCATTATCCCCGCTTCTTTTTGCGATTGCAATCGAAGGGATAAATTTTCTTATCCAAAAATCGGTTACACATGCGGGGTCCCGGGATATTCGATGTGGTGATTTTATTTACACCCATTCACTCTATGCGGATGATACATTATTCTTTGGTGAGTGTGATATACCAAATGTGAAGAATATGAAGGGGGTGCTACGTTTATATGAATTAATTTCGGGCTTGCGAATAAACTTTCAGAAGAGTAGCATTTTATGCCTTAATACCGATCCGGAAATTCAGATTATACATGCACGGATTTTGCATTGTTCGATCATGTCGATCTCGTTCAATTATCTTGGTCTGCCGGTGGGTTGTAATCCAGGGGCTAGATCATCTTGGGTGGATCTCACCACGGCGATGAAAAATAAGACGGCCTCATGGAAAAATTCCTATCTATCTTTCGGGGTTCGGGTAACACTGATATGAAGTGTCCTTGCGAGTATGCTGGTGTATCAGTTTTCTTTATATAAGGTACCTCAATCTGTGATCAATGACATTATTGGCATATGTCAGACTTTTTTGTGGAAATCCCGAACGGATGCAAGTCGCTCAATCCCGTGGATTAGCTGGGAGGCTATGTGTCGTAGCAAGATAGATGGGGGCCTTGGATTCCGTCATCCCGGTCTCTTTAATAAATCCTTACTTGCCAAATGGGGATGGCGTTTGAAAATGAAGATCGGGGTCTTTGGCGCGACTTGATTACAACAAAATATTTTGGTTCTCATTTTTCGTGTGCGGATTCGGCGGATCTTCATGATACTTGTTCGAGTACTCGTTGGTGGAG